>CM050173.1:79596322-79733822 GCA_027410445.1 Discoglossus pictus | reverse complement strand
AAAGGTATAAGGTAACAATGTATACTTTCCCTCCAACTATGGAGCACAGTTTTGGATGCCCCTTCTATAAAAGGACAATGTAGAACTAGATAAACTTCAGGGTAACACATTAATAAGAAGCATGGGGGGATTAAAGAGACTCATTAAAGGTCCCGAAAATAAAAAGTATCCTTATTAGTATATATAATTGCAACTGGTTATTATTGAACATTTTGTGTGGAAGTGTTAGATACCTTAGCTTTTAAAGTTTCATATTTTTAGCTTTAAATCCCAGAAAAAAAATCGTCCCTCTCGCTAGTACCTTTTATATAATTAATTATTACAATCATAGTTGGAATTATAAGCAGAGAGAGTGTATATATTTAGTAAAAACACCCAATGAAATCAGCATAAACAGATATAAGCTTCTGAGTTTATGCTGATTTATACAAGTGGGTATGTTTTTCCTGTTTTTCGCCCACTATGAGAGTTTGTTATACATTTTTGATAAGGTTACTACAAAGGTGGAGTTTTTCCTGGTATTTTTAAGCCTAAAACTGTAACTTTCAAGCTTGATTGTATAAAATCTGCACTCAAACAACCAACTGCAGCCCCAATAACTGCTATGTCACTTTAAGCTACTGCTATACAAATTAGATTTATACATTTAACACATCTATATGATGTTTCAATTACCTTATATTTAATTACATCTATGGTAAATGTAAGGTTTTTAAGAGGAAAGTTTCATGCAAAGAAATCTTAATTAATAAGATGTCACTTCTTAAGGTTAGAGGAAAAGATAATTTTTCTTAAAGGGACACCGCAAACATTCTGATGATGGCATAGAAAACAAGATGATGGCATAAACATATAGTAGATGTTTTATTAGATATGAAAAAACTATTTTTCTTACAATACATTTACATTAAAGTTTGTTAATTGGGTCTGCCAGCCAACTGTATGTTTTTTTTATTATTATTTACTAATTAAGTATCTGTTTGCTGATTTACTTCTCAAAAATTTCTGGTTTTACTTTAGGCAGAAAAGGAAACATATTGGAGAAAACCTTGGCATCTTCTGAGACTGCAATGCTTATAGATAAATATAGTATGAGGTCTTATTCTATAATAGAAGCAGATTCTCCAAAATAGTATATGTTTTTTTACCAAGAAAAGGAAGCAAGTGAGACCTTTATATGCTGATCATATTCTGGGGTACCAGACATTTAATCAGCAAGATGTTGCAGGGCTTTGACGCCAGTGCACGTCCCCCTCATGATCTCCAGGCCCTCCCCCTCATCTGGTTATTTTTAGGGCTGGAACATAATGATGGAGCAGAGAAGTGCAAATCAGAGTCACAAAGAGATTTACATTCAGCATTAAAAACAAACATGTTTCCAAACATGGTCACATATGGGACTTAAAGTGACGCCATCAGGAGGATTATTTAATGTTCAGATACATAATGTGTGAATTAAAGGCAGTGATTTATATCTAAATATTTATGTTTCTTTGTGATCTGGATTTGCTGCGTCAGAGCAGGAATCTCTTTCCCTTTTACCATAAATGTGAGCTCTGTTAGGAATCTGGAATTGTAGATAATCAGTCTTGACTTTGCATCATCTGATGAGGGTAATCACTTGGAAATCTCAAAGCAACTCTACTTCATTTTAAAGTCAGTTATTAATATGCATAATAAACCAATTCATGCCTGCTATTAGAGTATCAAATGGACTCCAACTTACCTGGACATCAGAAAAAAACATTGTAATTTGTTTAAAACGTCCACATGGTGATAACAACACAAACTGATTTTAAAAAGGCAAATATTTTAATGGGATGTGAAAGGTTCCTGGATTTTACTAGGAATATAATATTCCTGTGTATCTACTTACTTTTATGTAATTTATTTTATTAAGAAATGCTTATAAACTGTAAAAAATCACTATTACGAGTAATGATAAAATTGTGGCAGAAGTAGTACACACAAGCTAGTGTGGTTGTCGGGTACAAAAATCCCAGTTATATTGTGATGATAGGATAAACGCATTTCACCGCTCTCCGCAGCTTCCTCAGTATCTCATCCCCTTACAGGTAGTAAAACTAGTGAGGCTTGTGTGTACTACTTCTGCCACAATTTTATCATTACTCATAATAGTGATTTTTTTATTTCACATTTTTATTTCATTATTTATGTAGAATATTATTGTTTATAATAGCCCTTCTTTAAATAAATAGGACTTATCTATCTCCACAAATTACCATTATTATTTACTTAATTACTTTTGTCCACATCTAAAAACAATAGTGGATGACCATACCACCAGAGATCCACAAGAACAATCTCACCAATGATTTTATATACCTCATATTTTTTGAGGGTATTCAAGGTGAGAGTCCAATTATTCTAGTTGCACATATTGTGTGTCCAATAGCTTACCTTTTGAATAATCTGCACTAGATATTGGTGCACTTTCTTCTACCCCCCCCTTTCTTTTGAAGAAGTACACATGAAAACAGGCAAAATGTTCTTAGGTTGCAAAAAAATATGGATTTCATGTTATTATCTTTTATATTCAATTATATTTCAATGAAAGTTGATATTTTAGTCTTTATTAATGGAATTTCTGGAGTGGGAGATTAGTTAAATGCACAAGAAGCCTCTATGTAGGCAATGGAAATGTGGTGCTACAACTGGCAGTGCTTTCATTGGGAGCAATGAAAATGTTATTAGTTTACAGAGATAGAGCAGTGCAAAAAGCAGCCCAGTAAAGAAAATGGAAGTTTCAGAAAAAATAATGACCTATTAAAATGAAAAATGTAAAGGCTGTATTTATTTATTTATTTTTACTTTCTACAAACATCTTGTCTTTTATCAAGTTTCGATATTTTAAAAACAATATCGAAAAAAATGTAGCCCTGGTGTTCCTTAAACAAATGATGTCTTCAAATATTGCTGCAACTTTAACAACCTCATTGTATGTATGATTTTAGATTTGTAGGGTTACTATTTTTTGATACATGAGAATCAATTAAATCTGTCAATTACATCCTTTTTGTGTGATCGGTTTTGATTTCAGTTACTTGCAATTTGTATTTTCAGAGAAGAAGACTCCCAAGACCCTGGAAGGTCCCAGAACAGATTCTCTCAGTGAGAGCATCCCTCCCGTCTTTCTTAAGGGATTAAAAGCTATGCATGTGATGGATGGGAGTCAGGTCATCATGACTGTGGAAGTGTCAGGTACACCGGCTCTGCAGTCACCAGCACAAAATCAATTCACCTACATTCAGTATTAAGCAAGGAGCTCTGGTAGTATTTATTCTGCATAACTAAGCATTATGTAAGAAAATGATAATATCACCACATATCTTTTTCATAATAAATTTACAGTTATGGCAGATAAAGCAATTTTTGCTGAGTTGCTCAGATGATTAAACAACTCACACCAGATTCATTCAGCAACAATATCTACAATCCAACACAGAGGATTTAAAATGACTGGTAAGAAACTAGTGTACATACTCGAGTATACCGCTAGTTTTTTATGTTCCCATTTTAACCAATAATCGGAGGGTCAAAATATATTCGAGATACAGCGGTTATAAATTCTGGTAAACTGGTTCCCAGCAGTTCTTATTGTTGAATGAAGTTTATAGTCTTCCCACCGATGCATACTAATACATATTAAACTGCAGACCAGACTGCTTAAAACTGTAGTTTACTTTACAGCAACAGTTGGGACCTTTTTTGTTTCCCATTAGGGTCCATGTACAATTAAAGGACCGGAACAATTTAAAATATCCTATCACACATTATCTATTCGACATTTCTTTCTTTTCTCCAGAACAAAGGAGTGATCTGGAGTGCAGAAAAGCAACTGTTTAAAGGACCTAGACAAACTGAGTAGGTGGACCACTTGTGCCACCATTGCTTTATTTATTATTATTACGGTTTCTTTAAAAAAATGTACACTATAAAGCTTCAGTGCCCCTTTCAGCCCTAGGTACAGAGTTAATTGCCAGTAATGTGGAGTCAGACCCTCAGAAGAAATGCAGAGGTTTATTCCTTTTACATAAACACAATTAGTCAGACCGGCCTGTGTCATGGATAGATTATGCTAATAAACTGTTTATCTCATATTTGGGTCTGCATGGGAATGTATGGCTTCTGCTTGGGACAGTCTGTCCTGACTCACTGAGTGGGGTCTGGCACTGACTGCCTTTAATGTTTCAGCCAAATCCATTAGCATCATAGTTTATTCTCTTTTTAAACTAATCTTTAAAATTATATTATTCCCACCCCCAGTCCTCTTAGGTTTGTTTTAAAGAACAATGACAATTGGCTACACATTGTACTACCCTTTTTTTTAAAGTAGTTTTTTCCATGTGATGATGAAAATATATATAGAACTAACCATATACATATATTTGCTAAAAAATGTTTTATCTATTTGTGATAAAAAATGTTTTTTAAATAAATGGAAATATGGCATATTTGTTGACAAAAAAAACACCAGATGCCAAAATCAGACTATCTGTCCATGTGCATCAGCCATGTATGTCCTAAAGTGCCCATGTTGCAGTATTTGACTACCACTAAAAAAAAAAAATAGTGTTGGCATGCTATACAGAAACAAGTTTGTATGTCTAACTCTAAATATTCTAAATTAAAACCAACACTACATAACATTTTTAGCGGTTAGTGCTTCTTTAAAAAAGTTCAGCATCCAATCAGTACATTCTTGCTTTATTGTATTTTTCAGCCAACCCTCCAGCTGAGGTTATTTGGTTCCATAATAGCAAAGAAATCCAGGAGACGGAGGATTTCCATTTTGAGCAGAGTGGTAACCAGTACAGCCTGTACATTCAGGAGGTATTTCCGGAGGATACTGGAAATTACACATGTGAAGCCTGGAATAGTGTGGGACAGGCAAAGAGCGAGGCCACACTGACTGTGCAAGGTGAGATACGGCTCATGTCTGGGCCTTGTGAGGACCCTTCTCCTGCACAGAAACTCCTCCCCTTACTGTTCAAAGTGTATGATGCCAGCTGTATAAGGTGTTTGGCTTTGTCTAAGCTCTTTATAGAAAAGGAAGAAAAGAATAACTCTCAAAATGGTTGTAGTATTCCCACTCACAGATAGAATGTGATTCATTCTTTTTTAATAATTCATATCCGGACATAAAGTATAAAACTTAACTTTTATTTACAAAGTTATAACCAGTTAAAATACGACATTTAAAAATTAATATACACGTAAGTACACTTAAGCAGGTCACGTCCATTGTCAAATGTAAGTAATTCCTATAGCTTAATCTGATAGATCCATGATTGTTTTAAAGTGACCTATACAGCATTAACCGCTACCAATGATCAACCCTAGCATAATCCCTATATTCTGAAGTGGTGGAGTTTAGACTGGGACCCACCACTTGTCCCCTAATTAACAGAACTGGAGAACTATACTACTCTATCATAAACTGACCTAAAAAAACAATATATACATATATCTGAGAAATAGTTAATTACATTTTCATCACAGTAATGATATCATCCAACTTTATAAGAACAGTGCCTTGCAAAAGTATTCACCCCCTTGGCATTTTTCATGTTTTGTTGCCTCACAACCCGGAATTAATATGGATAGGACAAAATAACAGAAAAAGTAAATGTGCACAACTATTCACCCCCCTACAGTCAATACTTTGTAGAGCCACCTTTTGCTGCAATTGCAGCTCCAAGTCACTTTGGATAAGTCTCTATTAGCTTGCCACATCTTACCACTGGGATTTTTGCCCTTTTTTGCTCAAGTTGGATGGTTTGTGCTTGTAAACAGCAATCTTTAAGTCTGACCACAGATTTTCTATTGGATTGAGGTCTGGGCTTTGACTAGGCCATTCCAACACATTTACATGTTTCCCCTTAAACCACTCAAATGTTGCTTTAGCAGTGTGTTTGGGGTCATTGTCCTGCTGGAAGGTGAACCTCCATCCTAGCCTCATATCACGCACAGAGTGGTACAGGTTTTGCTCAAGAATATCCCTGTATTTAGCACCATCCATCTTTCCCTCAACTCTTACCAGTTTCCCAGTCCCGGCTGCTGAAAAACATCCCCACAGCATGATGCTGCCACCACCATGTTTCACTGTGGGATGGTGTTCTTTGGGTGATGTGATGTGTTGGGTTTGAGCCAGACATAGCGTTTTCTTTGATAGCCAAAAAGTTAAACTTTAGTCTCATCAGACCAGAGCACCTTCCTCCATACATTTTGGGAATCTCCCACATGCATTTTCGCAAACTCAAAACGTGGCCACTTCTCTATGGAGTGTACTGGTTATTGTTGTCCTATGTACAGATACTCCAGTCTCTGCTGTGGATCTCTGCAGCTCCTCCAGGGTTACCTTAGGTCTCTGTGCTGCCTCTCTGATTAATGCCCTCCTTGCCCGGTCCATGAGTTTTGGTCGTCTCTTGGCAGGTTTGCTGTTGTGCCATGTTCTTTCCATTTGGTTATGATAGATTTGATGGTGCTCCTGGGGATCATCAAATATTTGGATTTTTTTTTTTATAACCTAACCCTGACTTGTACTTCTCAACAACATTGTCCCTTACTTGTTTGGAGAGTTCCTTGGTCTTCATGGCAGTGTTTGGTTAGTGGTGCCTCTTGCCTAGGTGTTGCAGCCTCTGGGACCTTTCAAAAAAGGTGTGTATATGTAATGACAGATCATGGGATACTTAGATTGCACACAGGTGGACATCATTTCACTAATTATGTGACTTCTGAAGGTAATTGGTTGCACCAGAGCTTTTTATGGGCTTCATAACAAAGGGGGTGAATACATACGCACATGCCAATTTTCTGTTTTCTATTTCTAAAAAATAGTTTTATGTATATATTTTTCTCATTTCACTTCATCAACTTAGACTATTGTGTTCTGATCCATCACATAACATTCAGATTAACAAAACATTGAACGTAAGGCTGTAATGCAACAAAATAGGTAAAAAGTCAAGGGGGGTGAATACTTTTGCAAGGCACTGTATACTCCAAGTAATGTAGCAGTTGGTATACAAATAACAAAAGCTGTATCATGGATTCACCATATATCTCATTTGCATAGATGCATGTCTTCTCATATGTACTTCTGTATTAATTAAGTATATTAAAATCCACCCAATTATAAAACGTTCTAAGCAGTTCCAAACAGTATCACATAAAAAAATCATACAAGCCTGTAATCAATGCTGTAATCTTCCCTAGTAATGATTTGGCAATTATAAGAAATTTAAGACTGCTATTTGATAAATAAAATTTATATTTTTGGTAATTTTGGTTGGCAATTTTTTTTCTAAGCTCTCTCTTATTGTGCAAGCGGGACTCCCTCCTCCACTGGACATAATGTAAATGTCCCCTCCCCAATGCATTGCAAAGTTACACCCCCCCCCCCCCCCTATTACAATATGTAGAGTGGGCCCCTCTCTCTTACAGCAAGTAGAGTAATTATACTCCATCATATTACATAATATGCTCACAATACAATACAGTGTGTGGGATTATTTTACTTTATATTGCATAGTATGATTACCAGTCATACGCACACACACACACACCACCACCGGCAGTGCATAGACTGGGTTCCCCTAGTGAATAGTCTGATGCTCTTCTTCTCTTTTACGAGATATAGATTTTCCCCTTCCCTTACAGTGTGGGCCTCTCCCCATTATACAACATACTGGGTCCCCATAGTGTTAGGCTTCTTGTCATTTTTATTTTAATTCACAAAAATAGAGTGTTTATAGCATTACAGAAACCACTTTTGTTTTATTATTACATAAAACATTGATTAAAAATGTCTCACAAATATACAAAATATTTTCTCTCCAGACACAAGCTACCTAGTGCTGCAAATGCTCGATTGGGCTTGTTCCCAGTAGCCAATTAGAAGCATGCACTTTGCCTGGGAGCACTGATAAACTTGAAACATGTGATATCCGTTTCTATTTCACAGATTTACAAATATATTCATGGACTGACACAAAAAACTCTTTATATAATGTAACATTTTACAAGAAAGTATTTCTACATTTTTAGTAAATACCAACTCCATCATACACATATTTTCTGACACTCTCTGTACATAATGACTCTAATACTCAATGTAATGTTTCCCTCTTTCATGTTCTCACTTATCGCTCTCTGAACTCTATATAAAGTACTACATTGTCTTTATCTATTTCTATCATTTTCTCTGTTTAATACTTTTTTATTCTATTTCTGTCTCTTTCTCTCACTTGTTCTGGTTTATTCTCCTTCCATTTTCCCTCAATCTTTCACTGTTTTATTGTCTCTCTTTGCAGTCTCTTTCTTTCTTTTTTTCTCTGTTTCATTCTCTCTCTCTCTCTCTCTCTCTTTTACACACATCTTCTGTCTCTTACAATTCCTACCTCAGTTTGTAAGAGTCTCTATCTTTTCATGTTCTTCCCTCTTTCACAACTACATTCACGCTATATCTCTCTTTCCCCATCTCTTATTCTCTCCCTCTTTATTTCTCTCCATCTTTCTTTCCATTTCTTTCTTTCTTTTTTTTGTTCCTCATACTTTCTGTCGTTCTTTCTTTCATTCTCTCCTTGTTGTTTGTTCTTTCTTTTGTTCATTCTTTCTCTCGTTATCTCCCTCTCTTTCTATTATTCTATCTATTTATTTCACTCATTCTTTATCTTTTTCTTGTTCTCTCTCTCTCTCTTTACCTTGTTCTCTTTCTTTCTCTCATTTACCCCTTCTCTCTTTCTCTTTCCCTCTTTCTTAGTCTCATTCTATCTTTCTTTTTCTCTTGTTCTGGCCCTTGCTCTTTCTTCCTCTTGTTCCACTCTTTTTTTGTCATTCTCTCCCTATCTCTCCCCCCTTTCTCTCATACATTCTCTATATTATCATTTATACAAACAATTTCTTCTAAGCATTTATTCTCTTGCACCGCGTCTGTTTCCAAACCCCTGGCCAGGAATCTGTCCAACTCCCATCTTTCTTTTCTCCTCCTGGGAATTTTCCTATACTGTGTATTACAGACACTCAGACCCCTGAGTGTAAAAGATGTGAACGGCTGCAGGACCCATCCCCAGACACTTTCTATACACACCATAATCCTAATTCGGTATAGACTGTCCATATACAGTCACATCTCACCTACACGTGTGGTGGTGGAGTTAGTAATTGGAGGGCCCCTGTGCAAAATTCTTTGGGTTCCCTTGCAACTCATCTACAAGGTAGATGATCAGATCTCCTCTAGGTTGATCATAATACTTTTCTATAAAAATAATGATCTGCCCCTCTTCCATAATAAATTTAGAGACCACCCATTACTCCGGGTAGTAGACAGCCATGACCCTATTATGGTCCCCAGTCTTATAAAAGCCTTTAATATGTAGAGTGGTATGAAAGTTTAAACTGATTTTTATGGTTCATATGGGGTGCAAGTGCCCATATCACCAATATCCGTAGAGTATCAATTGGTAAAGGTAATTCTTTGAGGTCACACTTGAGATTATTCAATGAATATCATGTCAACTTAAAATAGTTAGATGATTTTTATGTTGCAATGTATATTTACTTTTTTTTATTGTATATATAATATCCCTTTCAGGCAACCTCATGCTAAACGTTGTGCCATCCACAATATGGCAGCCAATGAACCAGTTTGCTATAGTAGCATTTCCTCATTAATTGACAAAATTACTTTGGTTTAAAATAAATGATATTAAAACACCTTAATAGGCAATTTCTTATAATTTTTCTGCAGAACCCCAAGAAGGGATCCAGCCTTGGTTTATCAGCAAACCAAAATCCATGACATCAGCCCCAGGACAGAATGCCCTCATATCCTGCGCCATTGCTGGGGATCCTTTCCCGTCTGTCCAGTGGCTGAAGGATGGACGGGAGCTGAGTGGTTGTGAGGTCCTGCAGAATGAAGATGTCTTCACCCTTATACTGAGGAATGTCCAGGACAGAGATGCCGGGCTGTATGAAATCAGACTAAAGTAAGAGACCCTCTACCCTAATCTCATGTTTCCATTTGTAGGAAGACAAGAAAAGAAACAATGCAAGACATATAATATATAAGTGCAGCCATGTTCCCTCTAATGTGGTATCTCAAACTGATAGAGCACATTTATACTAATGTCACTCTATAGACCCGCAGTCCGATCTCACCTAGATATTGGTCCCTATTCAACTGAGCAAATTGTAAGTTACTGGAGACCTTAATGGATCTAGTAGCCTTATTTGCTATTCAATTGGTGTCTTTTAGCTACAAGTAAACAATTTGCCCGTTTCAATCTCAAAATCCATGTGATTGTTAAAATAGTAACTCTGACCCATCTAAGCCTTTGATCTTTCAAGCCCGTAAATGTTACAATCGCAAATCCCTATTCAATTGCTACAATTCCTCAAGCCCGCAAATGTTTTCACACCTGTAAATGGCTAATGTTGAAGAAAATTCGACGAGTACCTGATAGGACTTTGAAGGGGGTTAAACACCTGATCGTAGCACTGTAAATGCAAATAAAAAATCAATACTACTCTTTGAAAGATGGGGAAAGTGATGAAAGACATTATAATTACTTGCACAACAGTCTCAGGCTCGCAGATCTGCAATCAAATTTTGTTTTATGTTCATTTCCGTGTCATATCAATCTCAGGTATCAAAGAGTTAATACATTTTAGGCCACCCACATGGACTAGAACGGTATCGGCATTCATTTTTATTATTTTGTACAGTGCCGGATTGTGAGTCTGATTGCATATCGGACCTCTAATTTCATTGACGTTTAACCTCCATGTTTTGATGTCATGATGACGGTCTCATGTACTATTGGCTGTTTCTAAATCAGTAGTTACGGCCTTGCGTAACTGATCATGATCATGCCCTGAAATGCTACTTAAGATTGCATGGTTTGCAGTTTTGGCTTTGGGTCCCTAAATTGCTGGCTTGTTCAATTGAATCGCCCTGTAACTGCAGCAAATTTCAAGCACACAGTCTTACAGCCTGTATAACGTAAACTGCGGGCTTGCAATTGAATAGGAGCCATTGTGTCTAGTTCTGGAGAATGGGTCTACAAATAGATATTGATAAATTAGAAACCATTTAAAGGAGAGCAAGCAAACTGGTTCAGTGTCTAAAAGACAAAACATTTATAATGAAAAATGTCATGACCTTAATTGTAGAGGTGACACTGGTGGTGGTGGGATAGCATAGAGACCTTCAAGTATAGTAAAAGGTTTAATAAAGTTCAGAAGGGAAATATGTTTCAGAGGAAACTTAATGCAAGAACAGAAAGTGTGGTAGGTAAGTGGTAAAGCTGCCCAGTGGACGCCGTTGAGCCGGCCAATCTCTATAGGTAGATTGGGCAGACTAAATGGATATTTTGTTTCTTATCTGCTATAAATCTGTGTTGTTTCATGATTGTCTAAAAAATTTAGGAAGTATTTTTAAAGAGCTGCTTACAAGAATAAAATAAAATGCCTTAAATGAAAATAAATAATTTCAAACCTTGCACTGAGATAGAAGATCCTCTTAAAAAAGTCTGTACTACTTTCTCATACCCCTTCATAGCAATTTGGCTGCTTGAGTGGGAGGGTGTATATTTGATATCTGGACTCTGTAATCACTTTATTTTTTAGCAGTTATTATAACTCTCAGTATTAGATGTTTAAAATGTTTGTAGAAACGCTCCAAATACTAACATGGGCAAATACAATTGCTCCCCCGGCTATGAGTTTTCATGAGCTGTTGATGATGTCAAATCTGACACTATTTTTTTTACTAAAATGTCTCACTATAAGCAATCACATCTAATAGTTGTGATATTGTGTATCTCTCCTGCCGTACATGCGCATTTCGCGTCGGGAGGTTACACACTATCTGACTCTCGTGCACAAATGTGACGGAGGAGAGACATAGGGTGGGAGAGAGACATAGGGTGGGAGAGGGGAAGAAAGGGAAGCAGGGGAGGGAGAGGGGGGGATAGAGACATAGTGTGGGAGAGGGGGGAGGGAGGCAGGGGAGGGAGAGGGGGGATAGACATATAGGTTGGGGGAGAAAGGGAGGCAGGGGAGGGAGAGGGGGGTAGAGACTTAGGGTGGGAGAGGGGGGGAGAAAGGCAGGCCGGTGAGGGAGAGGGGGGTAGAGGCATAGGGTGGGAGAGGGGGGAGAAAAGGAGGCAGGTGAAGGAGCAGGGGATAGAGACATAGGGTGGGAGGGGGGTCGAAAGGGAGGCAGGTGATGGAGCAGGGGAAAGAGACACGGTAGAGAGGGGGGAAAGAGACACAGGGTAGAGAGGGGGGAAAGAGACACAGGGTAGAGAGGGGGGAAAGAGACACAGGGTAGAGAGGGGGGAAAGAGACACAGGGTAGAGAGGGGGGAAAGAGACACAGGGTAGAGAGGGGGGAAAGAGACACAGGGTAGAGAGGGGGAAAAGAGACACAGGGGAGAGAGGGGGGAAAGAGACACAGGGGAGAGAGGGGGGATAGAGATATAGGTTGGGAGAGGGGGGAGAAAGGGAAGCAGGGGAGGGAGAGAGGGGTAGAGACTTAGGTTGGGAGAGGGGGGAGAAAGGGAGGCAGGGGAGGGAGAGAGAGGGGTAGAGACTTAGGGTGGGAGAGGGGGGGAGAAAGGGATGCAGGAGAGGGAGAGGGGGGTAGAGATTTAGGGTGGGAGAGGGGGGAGAAAAGGAGGCAGGAGAGGGAGCAGGGGATAGAGACATAGGGTGGGAGGGGGGTTGAAAGGGAGGCAGGTGAGGGAGCGGGGGAAAGAGACACAGGGTAGAGAGGGGGGAAAGAGACACAGGGTAGAGAGGGGGGAAAGAGACACAGGGTAGAGAGGGGGAAAGAGACACAGGGGAGAGAGGGGGGAAAGAGACACAGGGGAGAGAGGGGGGATAGAGATATAGGTTGGGAGAGGGGGGAGAAAGGGAAGCAGGGGAGGGAGAGAGGGGTAGAGACTTAGGATGGGAGAGGGGGGCAGAAAGGGAGGCAGGGGAGGGAGAGGGGGGTAGAGACATAGGGTGGGAGGGGGGTCGATAGGGAGGCAGGTGAGGGAGCGGGGGAAAGAGACACAGGGTAGAGAGGGGGGAAAGAGACACAGGGTTGAGAGGGGGGAAAGAGACACAGGGGAGAGAGGGGGGAAGAGACACAGGGGAGAGAGGGGGAAAGAGACACAGGGGAGAGAGGGGGGAAAGAGACACAGGGGAGAGAGGGGGAAAGAGACACAGGGGAGAGAGGGGGGAAAGAGACACAGGGGAGAGAGGGGGGAAAGAGACACAGGGGAGAGAGGGGGGGAAGAGACACAGGGGAGAGAGGGGGGGAAGAGACACAGGGCAAGGAGAGGGGAGGAAGAGATACAGGGCAATGAGAGGGGGGAAGAGACAGAGGGGAAAGAAGGGGGAGAGACCCATCAAATATATTATTCCGTCATTTTTGATGGGCAAGTTACTAGTTAAATAATAATAAAATACAACGTAACCTGTCAATGTAACCATGACATTTGAAGCAAGTAATAACCTCAACTTCAATAGAAACAGTAGTAATGATGCAGAAAGATAAGAAACAAATATAAATTCAAGAATGCAGTGTAAATTACGTTATACCCTAAAATTTGGCTGCGGGAGATTTTTTCTGTACATTACACATTTATATTAATATTTTTACTCTCTATATTATGACACTCAGCCAGCATTTGGAAAATCCTTTCGTGTCTGCAAGAGGTTTTAGTATAGGAAGTATGTTACCTCAAACCAAGCTGTTGTGGATGGCAAACGGCTTTAGGATCCTATAGAAAATTAGAACATCATGATTATTATAGTGAGTGAGTGAGAACAAGAACCATAACTGTGCCTATATACATATATATTATTTTTCTATTTTTGTAAAATATTTATTTAAATTAAATATATGTAAAAATTGTATTTATAGATTTAATATATATAATTGTGTTTATTTTGTGTATACATATTATATACATATAGACTGCATTAGAGCATGTATTCCTAGTCCATGTGGTTTCTTGATGTGTATTTGAATACTGGGTTGTGTGTTACCCTTGATGTTGTGTAATGAAACAGACATATTTATCCAATATCATTTGTGAGTGGTCTTTGGTAACCATAATATTTTCTTTATCTTTTTGTAGTTATGGCACTGGCCTGATTTGTGAGTGATCCGTAAAATATTATTAGCATAGGGTTTTGGTGTAAAAGTTTAATAATCTTTTATCAGGGCAAAAATCGATGAAAAAGTTTGCTGTCATTTTCGGTTTTGTCTTGCTGCAATCACTCGTAGCAGTGCTCTCGCAATGTTTCAGGGTGAATAGAATAGCTAGGTAGTTACTTTGCTCTTAAACATAGTGTAATCTGTGATATATAGGGGATTAGCATAGAGACCTACAGTCAGGTCCATAAATATTGGGACATCGACACAATTCTAATCTTTTTGGCTCTATACACCACCACAATGGATTTAAAATTAAACGAACAAGATGTGCTTTAACTGCAGACTTTCAGCTTTAATTTGAGGGTATTTACATCCAAATCAGGTGAACGGTGTAGGAATTACAACAGTTTGTATATGTGCCTCCCACTTTTTAAGGGACCAAAAGTAATGGGACAGATTAACAGTCATAAATCAAACTATCACTTTTTAATACTTGGTTGCAAATCCTTTGCAGTCAATTACAGCCTGAAGTCTGGAACGCATAGACATCACCAGACGCTGGGTTTCATCCCTGGTGATGCTCTGCCAGGCCTCTACTGCAACTGTCTTCAGTTCCTGCTTGTTCTTGGGGCATTTTCCCTTCAGTCTGGAACGCATAGACATCACCAGACGCTGGGTTTCATCCCTGGTGATGCTCTGCCAGGCCTCTACTGCAACTGTCTTCAGTTCCTGCTTCTTCTTGGGGTATTTTCCCTTCAGTTTTGTCTTCAGCAAGTGAAATGCATGCTCAATCGGATTCAGATCAGGTGATTTACTTGGCCATTGCATAACATTCCACTTCTTTCCACTTCTTTCTTTTTTGGTTGCTTTTGCAGTATGCTTCGGGTCATTGTCCATCTGCACTGTGAAGCACCGTCCAATGAGTTCTGAAGCATTTGGCTGAATATGAGCAGATAATATTGCCCGAAACACTTCAGAATTCATCCTGCTGCTTTTGTCAGCAGTAACATCATCAATAAATAATAGAGAACCAGTTCCATTTGCAGCTATACATGCCCACGCCATGACACTACCACCACCATGCTTCACTGATGAGGTGGTATGCTTTGGATCATGAGCAGTTCCTTTCCGTCTCCATACTCTTATCTTCCCATCACTCTGGTACAAGTTGATCTTAGTCTCATCTGTCCAAAGGATGTTGCTCCAGAACTGTGAAGGCTTTTTTAGATGTTGTTTGGCAAACTCTAATCTGGCCTTCCTGTTTTTGAGGCTCACCAATGGTTTACATCTTGTGGTGAACCCTCTGTATTTACTCTGGTGAAGTCTTCTCTTGATTGTTGACTTTGACACACATACACCTACCTCCTGGAGAGTGTTCTTGATCTGGCCAACTGTTGTGAAGGGTGTTTTCTTCACCAGGCAAAGAATTATTCGGTCATCCACCAAAGTTGTTTTCCGTGGTCTTCCGGGTCTTTTGGTGTTGCTGAGCTCACCGGTGCGTTCTTTCTTTTTAAGGATGTTCCAAACAGTTGAATTGGTCACACCTAATGTTTTTGCTATCTCTCTGATGGGTTTGTTTTGTTTTTTCAGCCTAATGATGGCTTGCTTCACTGATAGTGACAGCTCTTTGGATCTCATATTGAGGGTTGACAGCAACAGATTCTAAATGCAAATAGCATACTTGAAATGAACTCTGGAGCTTGTATCTGCTCTTTGTAAATGGGATAATGAGGGAATAACACACAACTGGCCATGGAACAGCTGAGCAGCCAATTGTCCCATTACTTTTGGTCCCTTAAAAAGTGGGAGGCACATATACAAACTGTTGTAATTCCTACACCGTTCACCTGATTTGGATGTAAATACCCTCAAATTAAAGCTGAAAGTCTGCAGTTAAAGCACATCGTGTTTGTTTCATTTAAAATCCATTGTGGTGGTGTATAGAGCAAAAAAGGTTAGAATTGTGTCCATGTCCCAATATTTATGGACCTGACTGTATATAGTAAATCTGTATGATACCTAACCCAGGAGGACTGCAGCCAGAGTAAAGTATCTATGATATGTGTGCGCAAGAAAAGCAGTACATTTTTCATTTGTAACCCTTTCATTAATTTTATAAATAAGGCCTGAGCTACTTTTCCAGTGTTGTGCTATAAATACACTATCATCTATTAAATATGGATTGATATTCTCAAGAAAATCAAGTCACTAAAGCAGTACACAAGATACTGGTCAATTACTGATAGTTTGATGTGACTTGATTCTTATTAGAAATAATATTATTAGAATCATATTAGAAAGTAGGATTATATCTTCATGTAAATTATGCTTAAAATATGATTAAAATATGCAACAGGCTCAGCTGTCTAACACTTCCACTCAGTTTGTTTAATAATGACCAATAATATTTATCTATATATGTTTATTAATGTTTGCATCAATGGACTTTTGCTGTGTTCCTTTAAGAGCCTAGAGAATACTGTAAAATAGTTACCCTGTATGGAAGCCAGATAATGTGGGCTGTGTCAGAGTAATAGACCTAATACTGAATGACACACATTTATTTTATGTGGAAAACCATTCATTTGATGAGCTGTTAAATAGAGACAAATGTAACATTTCATGTGAGTAGAAATGTGCTACACATTAAAGTGTTAATTCCTGGTGTGGAATCTGGTCTCATGTGGATAAACACAGATAACATCTCAGTATTAATGTGATTTTAATGACATGTAATGGATGACAGATTTATATTGCTTCTGTGACCCATCTCACAGCCTCCTCTCACACCCACACATGGACTCTCAGAGCTGTTCAGGGCCCATGGGAAGCAGGCAATACCCACAATGCCGGGCACTGGAATCCGTCACATCTGCTCCAGTACAGTATCATGGTATATGGAAATCTGTCTATCAGTCTATCGGTCGATCGGTCTATATATATTTCTCTCTCTATATCCGTCGGTACTTGTCTGTATTTATCTCTTTACATATTTCTATTTCCCTCTCTTTCTTTCCTTCATCTTCCTATTTCTGTATATTTCTTATTATGCTTTTCTCTTAAAATAAAGTACATAAAAGTTAATAGGTACAGTGGTATATTATATACCTAGCATCATCCAGGAATCTTCCATAGCCCTTTTATGGTTCGTTTTTTCATCTATAACCAGATCTTACTTGTCAATTCCATTCATCATCTGTATCAACAACCAACACTTTCCTACCACCATCATTAATTTGATCCATCGGGGGGGGGGGGGGGGGGGGTCCTTGCTGTCACATGCATTAAAATGAATGAACCCTACTGATTGATAGAAGCGGTGGGAGGGAATATGAACTAAACAAAGTTATGCGAACACAAGAGGATGTGGTGCCCTCTTCAAGGCAGACTGGAGGGGAGGATATAGATGGGGTTAATACATTTTCATTTACTAGATATTTTATTTTTAGACATTTAATTGTATGCACAGATGTACTATTCATTTACTGTACTCTATACGGGGGAATCTTCTACCACTCTTTGGACCACCATACCCAGAACATAATTTAGAAATACAGGAAATTAGCAAAGTGATATGTCCTGGAAGCGTGGGTCATGGGGTGGAGCTGCAGTGATTTTTACTTTTTAAATAGAACCTTGGTTTAAAGATGTTGGGAATCCTAAAACAGAATATGTGTTTTGTAATATATTAATGTGAGTGTATTTATTTCTTTCCATAAGTCTCCTAACTTTTACAGAGGTATTCAGTCTTGGATTATTTGTTTGACTGGAGTTATCTAGTTGGGGCATACTGTTCTATTTAGTTCTATTGTCAAATGGCTATTCATAGTAGCAGTGTTTAAATGGAGATTTTATCTCTCCACTCTTTGCAATATGTCAAAATTGTCTTGTACCTAACTCATGTACAGATTATGTTGGCAAATTATATAGTGCCTTGCAAAAGCATTTTTCGTGTTTTGTTGCCTCACAAACTGGAAGTAACATGGATTGTTTGAGGATTTGCATCATTTAATTTACAGAACATGCCCACAACTTTGAAGATATTTATTTTTTATTTTTTATTGTTCAGCAAAAAAACAAAAAGGACAAAATAACAGGAAAAGTCAATGTGCACAACTATTCACCCCCCTAAAGTCAATACTTTGTAGAGCCACCTTTTGCGGCAATCACAGCTCCAAGTCACTTTGGATAAGTCTCTATAAGCTTGCCACATCTCACCACTGGGATTTTTGCCATTCTTCCTTGCAAAACTGCTCCAGCTCCTTCAAGTTGGATGGTTTGCGCTTGTGAACAGCAATCTTTAAGTCTGACCACCGATTTTCCATCGGATTGAGGTCTGGGCTTTGACTAGGCCATTCCAACGCATTTACATGTTTCCCCTTAAACCACTCAAGTGTTGCTTTAGCAGTGTGTTTGGGGTATTTAGCACCATCCATCTTTCCCTCAACTCTGACCAGTTTCCCAGTCCTGGCTGCTGAAAAACATCCCCACAGCCTGATGCTGCCACCACCATGTTTCACTGTGGGGATGATGTTCTTTGGGTGATGTGATGTGTTGGGTTTGCACCAGACATAGCATTTTCTTTGATGGGCGAAAAGTTCAATTTTAGTCTCATCAGACAAGAGCACCTTCCTCCATACATTTTGGGAGTCTCCCACATGTCTTTTCGCAACTCAAAACGTGCCATTTTGTTTTTTGCTGAAAGTAATGGCTTTCTTCTGGCCACTCTGCAATAAAGCCCAACTCTATGGAGCGTACGGCTTATTGTCGTCCTATGTACAGATACTCCAGTCCCTGCTGTGGAACTCTGCAGCTCCTCCAGGGTTACCTTAGGTCTCTGTGCTGCCTCTCTGATTAGGTGCCCTCCTTGCCCGGTCCGTGAGTTTTGGTGGGCGGATGTCTCTTGGCAGGTTTGCTGTTGTGCCATGTGCTTTCCATTTGGTTATGATAGATTTGATGGTGCTCCTGGGGATCATGAAAGATTTGGATATGTTTTTATAACCTAACCGTGACTTGTACTTCTCAACAACATTGTCCCTTACTTGTTTGGAGAGTTCCTTGGTCTTCATGGCAGTGTTTGGTTAGTGGTGCCTCTTGCTTACATTTAGCAGCCTCTGGGGCCTTTCAAAAAAGGTGTGTATATGTAATGACAGATCATGTGACACTTAGATTGCACACATAACAAAGGGGGTGAATACATACGTACGTGCCAATCTTCTGTTTTCTATTTCTAAAAAATTAGTTTTATGTATATATTTTTCTCATTTCACTTCACCAACTTAGACTATTGCGTTCTGATCCATCACATAAAATTCAGATTAACAAAACATTGAACTTAAGGCTGTAATGTAACAAAATAGGTAAAAAGTCAAGGGGGGGTGAATACTTTTGCAAGGCACTGTAAATAAAAGATAACACATGGATCTTCCCAAGTGTCTAATCCTGTTAGGAGCAAAAGGTAAAATGTCTGCTGCCATTAAATCAGATTTGAATTCAATAGATAAAAATAAATGTTGTATTTATTTAGTTTACATTGTGTAAAAACATCTTATCAAATTAATTTCTTCAAAACAGCATATTATTAATGTGACACTTCGGTGGTCTTGAAGCTTCTGTGCTGTCATAGCAACTTGAAATGACAGGAGCGTGAATATTTTACGTTTTTTAAATAATTTTTGGCGGCAATACAAAGCTTTTGATGTTAATGTTGGCCTTAATGTTCTATTAGGTTATAAAAATGTTATATTAGTTAGAGAAGAGAGAACAGCAACTTTAACATGTTCTGACTTTTTACAGCATGACTATTAATTATGGAAAATATAAATGTTAATATTTATAGGTGATATAAAGCTGGCAAATTGTGTAGATGTTTCTCCAAAGCTTGAAACGTTCAGCTACTTACAGATACATTGATGACTTACAAACTGTAGAGAGTTTGGATTTCTTTCAAAACCAAGGTGAAAACACAGATTTACTAATTTATATGTATTGTCATGCCCAAGGGGACCCTGGACTATAGAGTTAGTAAAATACTATTGGCCCTGGGCTGGCAACCGTTAAACCCCACAGGATGCTCCTATGGACTTCTATAATTTTCCCTGTTTTCCCTAATACTGGGGATCTTGGACTATGCTAAGCCAGATGACTCTGGACTGGGCCTCATGGTGTTGTTCCCCTATGCATTATAGTTCTAGCGACTTGCCCGTCAAAAAATGACAGTCCATAAAATTTGAAGCCATGGCAATGCTGTTTGGCACATATTGTTAAGCTTTTTATACTCTAAGGACCTTCAGAGCTCATTGCGAGCCTCTCCTTGCGTGACCTTTGGCTCCTCTCTCTATTTTTTTAAATACTAATTAATGAATTAATTGAATAATACATTAATATAGTTTACCTTTTTCTAATTTATATATGTAACAATCAATAGCATGAAGAGGTAACAATCTCTTTGTATTGTCCTGCAGCATATAATGTCCAGTGGGACTGTTGCTGTCCTGAGGAGATAGTTTTATAAATGTCCCAACTGTGCATTAGAAATAGGCTGCGTGCGCGAGGGCAAACCGTTGGTTTATTTGTGTAAAGTGCTACTTTAGATGCGTAATGTTGTTAGCTGCAAGTTAAGATTGTAAAATTGCATTGTTTGTCTATGTGCTACGTGGCTCGCAAGTATTTGCCATCCTTGGTAATAGTGTATTTTGTATCTCATACATTCGTGGGTGAAAGTGGTACGTGGTTGGCGATGTTTTGCAAGGTCCAGGGTCATGTAGCCTCGTTTTCATTTTGTTTGGCTGCCATTTTTTTCTCGCTTAGGTGATTTTCAAGTGCCGAAACTCCGCAAAATTGACTTAAATTCACATTCCACCTGACTCCCAGATGTCCTGGCTGTTCCCCCGTGCTGTGTGTGATGTTTTGTTGTATTTTTTTTTTGTATTTTGTGCGTTTTTGGTGTTTTTTGCTTTGCATGGTTCGGCAGTTAACTTTGTATTTTTCCTATCTCGTATTTTTTTTTCTAACTCCCGCGTCTCGTATTTTTGGTATATTCTTCAACTGCTTGCAGCCAAAGGTGATCTCACGTTTCCTAAGTGTTTGAAGGCTAAGTCCCGCGTGTTTCAATGTGTGATCGTCTCGTCTCACTTTGCGAGGCTTGTAGGAGCGCCTTTGGCACTTTTTTCTGGCTAAGTTCATTGCATCCACTGCTCGCCTCGCTTCGCAAAGCTCTCTGGCAATGAGCGTTTTAGTGCCTTAATGGCTCACCTAGCTACGCAATGCTCACAGGCAATGAGCGCCTTCGGTGCTCATTGCCTAAGTGCTCCGAGTTAATGGCTCGCCTCGCTATGTGATGCTCGCAGGTGATACGCACCCCGCAAAGCGCGCCAACGTCTCGTAGTTCGACAATTATAATAGGTGACTAGTAACTTGCCTGTCATAATTGACGTTCTCATAGATTATCTTAATTGGCAGTGCTTACTCTCTCTTCCTCCCTGTGTGCTCTTTCTCTGTGTGCTATCTCTTTCTCCATGTGCCTCTCTCTGTGCACTCTATCTCTCTGTCTGTGCACTCTCTCTCGCTGTGCACTCTCTGTGTGCTCTCTATCTCTCTGTGCGCTCTCTCTGTTCTTTTTCACTGTGTGCTCTCTCTTTTCCTCTGTGCGCTCTCACTCTTCCTCTCTCTGTGCGCTCTCTCTGCACTCTCGCTTTTTCTATCCCTGTGCCCTTTCTCTCTGGGCACTCTCTTTCTCTCTGTAAACTCTGGCGCTGTTTGCTCTTGCTCTCTCTCTATGTGCTCTCTCTCTGTGCTCTCTCTCTGTGCTCTCTCTCTGTGCTCTCTCTATCTTTGTTCTCTCTTTCGTTCTCTCTCTTTGTGTGCTCTCACTCTTTCTCTCTCTGCATTCTCGCTCTCTTTATCTCTCTGCGCTCTCACACTCTCTCTCTGTACCCTCTCTCTGCACTCTCACTTTCTTTCTACCTGTACAGCCTTTCTCTCCCTCTCTGTTTGATCTCTCTCTTTTTCTCTCTTTCTCTCTGTGCGCTCTCACTCTCTCTCTGTGCTCTCTATCTCTTTGTTCACGCTCTCTCCTTCTCCCTGCACTCTCTCTGTGTGTGCTCTCTCCCTGTGTGCTCTCCCTGTGTGCTCTCTCTGTGTGCGCTCCTTGTGTGCATCCCTGTTTCTGCCTGTATGCTATGTCTGTGTGCTGTCTCTAGCCCTGTGTTGTCTCTAGCCCTGTGCTGTCTCTAGCCCTGTGCTGTCTCTAGCCCTGTGCTGTCTCTCTCTCTCTGAGGTGTCAGACCTTGCCCCTTGTAACTTGCCCGTCAAAATTGACAGAGTAATATTTGATGTGTCTCCCGCTCCTTCCCCTGTGTCTCTCCCCCCTCCCTTCCTTCCATGTCTCTTCCCTCCCCCTCTCTCTTCCCTGTGTCTCTTCCCTCCCCCTCTCCCTTCCCTGTGTCTCTTTCCTCCCCCTTTCCCTTCTCTGTGTCTTCCCTCCCTCCCTCCCCTGTGTCTCCCTCCCTCCCCTGTGTCTCCCTCCCCCCCCTGTGTCTCCCTCCTCTCCTCTGTGCACTGCTGCACTTCCCACTCATTATAAGATTTATGATGTTCCCATTTCCTATTGGCTCCTAGGGCCATCTCACCCGTAAAGCTTGCTTTGGCTGCTCATTGCACAGATATATGTTGCAGCTACAGAGCAGGATTTACAGATCTGAGCTGAGTGCTGGGGGAGTGAATGGTTTGAATTAGTGTAGAACCTAGGGGAAAAAAGCTCCCACATACTTTTTACTGCATTCCCCTAACATAGATGGTCAGGTGCCTACTTGAACCTAGGGCGGATCCCTGATTGGACATCTTCATGTTTACCAAAGGATGGGGCCAGCTGTGACTGGTCAGCAGATTGTCAAAGAGATTGTTGCTATTGATCCAGCTCTGGTATTATATCCATTGGTATCTATTTGCTTTTATGTACTTTATTTGAATAAGAAGTGTTTTGACTGACTAAACCCTTACAAATGGTTCCTATTTCCCCCCTTCTGCAGCTTGTGAAGACAGTGTACTTCTAAACAAAGTGTGTACTCTGTCTCATAGTAACCAATCAGTGAACAACATTCTGCAACATGCGTTGCATGAGCTATAGAGGGCAGACCCAAACAGGTACAAATTATGATTTTAGGCAGAAAAACTGAGCTTTTAAGAACTTGCTAATAAAATAAAGTACATAAAAGTAAATCAATACACTGGTATATTATATTCCTAGTGAAATCCAGACACCTTCCACATCCATTTAAGAGTACGCATATGTATCCTCCAATATTGACAGAGACTTTCTTGGATTGACCCCACTGTGCAGCCATGGGCCTTTTTAGTTTATATTCTAGGTAATATTCTGGTCCTGTTTTTGGCAAGTAGTCTTCTCTCTTGTATTTTTACTTATCAGACCCTTCCTTTTAAGTTCTTTAACTTGAGGAAATAAATTAAATCCACATTCAGATAAGTACAGATGGCAGGAAATGCGACTTACCATATTAGTGAAGAGGTCGTCCAAACTAAACACGTGTCCACTTATATAATCCTAGTTATCTGGAACATCGATCTGCAACCATTTGGGGAAAGTTGCCATTTTGCAATTTATTTATATTTTTAGGATAAATTGTTTTGCTTTTTGCAAAATTTGGTTTGGAGGATTATTGTTACTTTTGTAACACGATCTCCTTCTTGGGAATTAGACTTGTTATGTTTTTTTTTGTTTTTTCATTTTTCTTTTGTAAATTATTGTGTTTTGTGCAAAATTTGGTTTTATATTTTCTTGTTATTGTTGTAACTAAATCTCCCTGTTTGGAGCTGACACATGTAATTAAGGGGAAACTGAAGTAACAGCATGTTCTCAGCAACATGAGATAGAGGGTAGCAAAGCATGTGGGAAAGTTGTTTAAATTTCATAAACATATTGTGTGTGTGTGTGTGTATGCATACACAAAATAACTAAGTCAGAGGTGCTCATCAGAGAACGAACTAACCTTAATAGGTTAGTTCTATGGACATGATAACCCACTCTGAGAGCAACCTCTTTTAGCTCACTTGTGCCCTTCAAAGGGAGAAATATCCTGAAGTATATAAGTCTGGTCCTACGAGAGTAACCCAGCCCTGAAATACAAGGCAATCCTACCCTGAACAGGAGAAACGGCAAATCCCAGATGCGTTTCGGCCTTTATGGGCCTCGTCAGTGAGGTGCAGCTAAACTCCCTAAAGCACAGTGAACAAGGGGTCCACGTCTGCAGTCTTAGGGAGACTAAATCCCAAGGGTAATTTGCCGTTTCCCTCTGCACCTCACTTAATAGGTTTCTCTCAGAGTGGATTATCATGTATACACAAACACACACAGTTTCAGACTTTTCGTCCGCCATTTTTTTTTCTTGCTTAGCCAATTTTCGAGCGACAAAACACAGCAAATTCAGCTCAAATTTGCTTGCAACCTCACTCCCAGGTGTCCTGGCTCTCCCCCTGTGTGTGTGTTTTAATTTATTTTATTTATTTTTTCGTGTTTTTAGATTTCCACTGTTCGGCCGTTACATTAATCTTTTTCCGAGGTCGGATTTTTTTTGCCCCTGAGATTCCTCCAAGCTCGGAAGGCTTCAGTGCCTCAACGGCTCACTTTGTGAGGCTTGCAGTTGTGGCCCTCTGGGCTGCAAACGGCTTGCCTCACTTTGCGAGGCTCGCAAGCGTGACGACAAATCATAGTTTGACAATTATAATATGTGATATACCCATATACATTATTGCATGAATAACCCCTGAAGGTCTTTGCATAGATAATGGGGTTCAGGCTGTAATTCTATTGCAGCTTTGTTGATTTGGTCAAAAGTACTGAGTTCTGGTTCACTATAAAAGACTCTATTGCTTGACATGCTTGGAACTGCATTTTTCTTTTTTCCATTAACACTTTTTTATTTAGTTTAATTATTTTGTAATAATTACAACTCCCTTATTTGTCTTGAGAAATATATATATATATATATATATATATATATATATAATTGATTTGTGACAAATTTGATTGTAATTAACACCACTGGCTGACAAGCAGCTTTAAAGACAACTATACAATAAAAAAAACAATATATATATTTGGGTTTCCTGCTGGCCCAGTGGTTAGGATTTGGTGCTTTCACCGCTGCAATCTGGGCTCGAGTCCAGCTAGGGAAAAATGAAAAAATTAGGTCACACCATCCTGATGCCAGCAGGGTTGGACCTGGTCAGTACTTGGATGGTAGACCACCTAGGAATACCAGGAGCTGTGTATGCTGTGGGCCACTGGAGAAGGAACTGGCAACCCACTCCACTATATCTGCCAGTGGATCAGCATGACCATGGATATAAGGACGTGCCTGGTGTGTTATGGTCCATGAGGTCACAGAGAGTCAGAAATGACTGAATGATGCATAAAAACATAAATAAATAGGAAAATTCATAAAGTTTATTTTGAAAAAGACCTGTTTAAGCTCCACCAGAGACACCAGCATAACCCCTCGAAACATTGGTGGTACTTGTGTATGTGAGAGAGCTGGTTTATAGCTCTGGAATCTCTTCACTTAAAGTGAAGCAGGAAAGGTCCCAGTTTTTGCAGTGATGAAAAGCACATTTTATTTCTTCAATAGATAGAACATGTATTTTTCCAATCCATGTTTCATCTTGAAGGATATTTATTTTAATCATAAATTATCTGAAAAGATCCTCACTCTCTTTAACTATCTATCTAAATCTAGGGCTATTATTACAACCTCACAGTGGTTGATAAAGAAGAGGAGAATGTCCAGTTGGTATGGATTAAAATAATGTATCCAACTTGGCATGATTTTCTGCTATATCACTCCAACTGTGTGAGATATTTATTGTCCCTAGATACACAGAATTTAAGTTACATCTTATATAGCTTCTATCTATCCACCCCTCCATCCATCTATCTATCTTTATACAATTATATTTATTTATATACATGCAACCACTTTAATATCAATTACTTTTTATGCAAAAAGTAAATTCTAGTACTGCAATTTGTTTGGTAGTAGCATCATAACCTTTCAGTACTAGGTATATAGGGACAGCACAGGGGTGCATGACTGTACCTCTGGCCAGTCTGATTTCAGTGGTGAGGGTTTCTCCTCTGTCCAGGGGTGGAGTTAGTGAACAAAGGGCCCTGGTGCAAAATAATTTGGACCCCTGTGCAATATAATTTAGGCCCCCTTGTAACTTTAGTAAAGCCAAACATGTATGTTGATGGTTAGATTAACCCTAGGGTGATCAGATCACCTTTCTATAAAATATTTCCCTTATAAATTAAGAGTCCCCCTTTAGTCCAGCAGTAGACCCCCTACCCTTTTGTGGGCCCCGGTGCTTTGCACCTGCTGCACCATAAGTTGCCTCTGTCATTCATTTCTCTGGGGTCCTGTGCATATTAAGGGGCTGTAGTATCACATAATAAACTTCCCAGCAGCAGAAATTAAAGCCTCTATTAATAGCTCAGCCTCCTGAGATTCCTCCGTTCTGTCCCCTGCAGTTTCACGCAGTGGAATCTGTTTAAAACTTAATATGGTAGTGATTGTACAGGGCTGGGAAGTTTATGCTCGCTCCGTCTGTACGTGAGATAAAACATTAGTGGGCATTATGTTAAATGTGCGGCTTTGAAGGCAACGCTGGGCTCTGACAAAGGCATTCACCCCAGGCATGTCCTCTGTACAGGCAGAAATAAGTACTCAGCACCATATATGGTTGCACTTTTAAGTTTTTAATATAAACGAGAACAGGGGAGGAAGGTGGGGCGGGGGGGGGGGGGGGGGGGGTGAAAGGATGGAGCTGTTACTGCTGGAGATGTTTATACTATATTTGCTTTTTTTTTTTAAATGCTGACCAAGGATTTGATCGGCTGGCTTAAGCCATGCCGGTGAAAGGGTTAACTGTATATCTTACAGTGAATTGAAGCAGGTATTTTTGGAAAATTATAAAAGATTTTTTGTTTCATATTCAAGAACCTTCATGCAACGTGGGGGGTATTGTTAAAACTGAAATAGAAGCAGAGGGCTAATCCCATCTAACTTGTCAATTCTATCTACCTAAAAGCTTATGCATAATTGGCCACGGTAATGATCCAGATTTCATAACAAGTGTATAAATGTATTAAGATTAATTTAAGTTAATTGTGCAGCAATAAGATAACTGCAAGCAAGTGTTCGTACACTCTGCCTCCAATGCTAAGTAGTTTGTGAATGATGGAAGGAGCTCCATGTTAAAGAAGGGGAAACCAGCTAGTTTCAATATATAGGTCATTCAGATGTGTGTGCACCTCACTCCCCACTTGCAGCTCCTTGTTTTCCATTTCTATATCTTAAATAATATGTTTATGTGTGTATGTATGTATGTGTTCATGTATGTATGTATGTGTTTGTGTGTATATGTATGTATATATATATATATCATAAAGTGTTAAGTGCACTTACAGATAGAAATTCCACTGTATGTAAAAAATTCTATGCATATACAAACATATTGCAATGTACTGCACCTTATCTTCAAGCAACCTGCTTTCCCCTGAAAATGTGCTGCCCCTAGGCGTGAGCCTAGACAGAAACACACCCCTCTCAAACACTCAACACAATATAAGTCATCAATCTATCTGGAAGTATCTGAAGATTTCAAGCTTTGAAGAAACATCTACTCAATCTGCCATTTACATAAAATAATGTCTTCCCAGTTTTATATCTACTATAAATATGGAAAAATACATTGAACTTGTTTGAGAAAAATTACACTGAAATGTGCTGGTTTTCCTACAGTAATTGTTGGAGCTTTTCCCGTCGTCTTCACACTATGGCTGACTGTAAAGCACGTTTTCCAGGAAGCTCCAGCCCAAGGATGGTGGGAAAACTAGCCAATGTCAGTGTCATTTTTCTCACAAAAAATCATTTAAAAAAAAAAAAAGGTTGTGGAAACTGGAGCATTATAGTGTCCCTTTAATAAGTCCTTCGGATAGCCTTACCTCAAGCATGATGTGAATGTACTTATGTCCATATAACTTTTGCTGGAAGTCTATTTCCTGTATTTACCTCCTTCTCTGTACAGTAGTACTTTCTAATATTACCATTTAATCTATTATACTCCAGCTTCAAAACATGACCTTTTGTTTTTGTATTCTTCTTTTTCATAACATTGCTTGCATTTTATTAAATTATTTCATATATATAATTTTAAGTTTTCAAACCTGTTCTTTTTTAACTTGGTAAAATTGTTTATGACTTGTATTTGCGCTACCGAATATGTTGGCACAATACAAATCACGGTTAATAAGAATAATATCATTCACAATTCACATTTTCATTTTATTTTGCCCAATTAGCATTTCATAATTGCTGAAAGACCTGTGGATCATTTGAATCCTTGTGAGGGTTGTCGTGGACACTAAAGAATTATTTTGCATGTTATTTATCAATATCAATACATTGTTTAATATTGAAGTACATATATACATATATATATTTATATATATATATATATATATATATATATATATATATATATTATTTATATATATATATATATATATGTAACGGTACCCCCACACATATAAGGGGGTGCCAAGGCCATCTTAGTTGATCTGCCCGTCCAGTGATATAGGGACAGCTACTGCAGAACACCCATTCCCCCAAACTGGATCCAAGGGGAAAATGCTCCAAGCCTGGAACTGGAACCTCACGAATAGCTGCTAGCAGCTGAACAGGATAAGCACCCCAAGATGCTTACACTCCTGTCAGTCAGTCTGTAACAGCATACCATGAATCCCCCCAAGAACGAGACATAAGCTCTGTGTTTGAGGGTCAAGCAGTCAACATGGGCCGTAATCAAAAGGTAGAATTCGGGCAACCAGGCTCCTCCAATTCGCAGTGACGAGACTGATCTCGTCACAATATATATATATATATAGATTATTTTTTTAATATATATACTAGCGACTTGCCCGTCAAAAAATGACTGCAATCAGATTATAAGGCAGGTAATGTTGTTTGTGTGCGAAATAAATTTTGTTGGTGTTCCAAAATCCTTCAGCGCTCATTGCGAGCCTCGCGCTGAGCGCCTTTGGCGCTCATCGCGTTGCTCGCAATGAGCGCCGGCTCTTGGTTGTTTGTGTGCTCTGAGCAGCGTTGTTCTTTTCTTGTTTGATATAGCAATGAATAATTAATAAAATAAGAAATTAATATACTTTACCTATTGTGAAGTAATATATGCAGCATTGTGTTGAAGAGCTGGCAATCTGTTTTCATGTTGCTGCAGCATCAGTGCTGTGGAGCTGCTGTGAAAGTGTCATGAATGTGTGCAGTGTGTAGTGTAAACTTGCTGTGGGTAAGCTTTTTATGTGTTTCTTGTGTGTATTTATTGTGTTTCTAATGTTTTTCGGGTCGCGCGGGTAGCGTCCTTCTTTTTGGATCTCGTACGCCTTTTTGCCTTTTTCGGAAAATCTGTAGGTGTTTGGTGGTGTTTTGCGTCTTTAGAGTCCTGTAGCCTCGTTTTCGTTTTTCGGCTGCCAATATTTCTCTTGCTTAGGGGATTTTCGGGTGTCTAAACTCTTTTATTTTGAGTGAAATTGAGGTGTAAATTCAGTTTTCGAGGTCCTGGCTGCCTCCCCTTGCTGTAGGTAACCTTTTTATGTATTTGTTGTGTTTTGTGTGTTTTCATGTGCGCGGGTTTTGGGCGGTAAGGTTGTAACGCGTCTCATATTTTTGTGTCCTAAGTCCGTAAATTTTGCAAGGTCCACAGTTGCTGGCAAGGAGCGCCTTTGGCACTCCATGCCAGCAACTGCTGCCCTCGCTTTGCAAGCACGCAGCGTTAGCAACAACCCGCATGCTCACAACTATATCTGTGATTTATATATAAACTAGTGTCTTGCCCGTCAAAAATGACGGCAATAAAATTTGAAGCCTTGCAATGCTGTTTGCCACACAATGTGAGGCTCTCCCCCTGCTAACTTATGGGCCTTACGATGAGCCGCTTCACCGTTTATTGAAGGCCTTGGCAAACCCGCAACTTGCGTGCCTTCCACCCGAAGGTGCTCATTGCAAGCCTTGCGGTGAGTGCCAAAGGCCTACAGCCTTCGGGGCTCTCCCCCGCCCCCCATCTAAGGTACGGGCCTCGTGATGAGCACCTTCAGCGCTCATTGCCGACCTCTCCCCCCTCTACTTTATGGTCCAAAAGGCGCTCATCGCAGGACCCGCAATGAGCAGCTTTGCTCATTGCAGGCCGCGGCATGTGCTGTGTGCATGCGCAAGGCCGAAACTTTCACTCATGGCAAGCCTCCAAAAATAGCTGTAATAAAGATATGAAATTATACATAACGGCTCCCAATAATATAAAAATCATAAACACAAATACTTGCTGTTTCTCTTTTTGTAGACTTAGTACATTAATGTTTATCAGTTAGGATCACAGTCTGAATACATCCTCTCCTCCAACAGGGACATCCCTTGTGCACAAAAGAATACAATCCAGACAATCTCTCCTGATAAGTGCAGAATTTACCCATGCGCATTGTTTGTATTTTTAGTGATATTTTTTATATTAACTAGTGCTGTGTAGGCAAGTAATCCTAGGATTAACAATTCAATTGAATATGATATATATCTCATATTTTATAGAGTGAATAGCAGTATAGATATGCTGTAGAGTATTTGTGGATATCTTTGGATACTAATGTATGCTGATACATACTCTTATGGTATTTATGCAAATGTTGTCCATGTATCCGAATATGGAGGAAGATTATATGCCCACATTACTATATGTTGTTATCGTGTCAGCTCTAGTATAGTTTTATTTTCACTAGCAGCATTGTTTTCTTTAGTTTTTAGAATATCCCTATTTAATAAAGTTATATACAAACAATAGGTGTTTTTAGGTCAATAAATGCTATATATATATATATATATATATATATATATATATATATATATATATATATATATATATATATATATATATATATTACATAGTTACATAGGGCCTCATTCTATTAACGGCCGCAAGGCTGCCGCAAGGATCTCCTCTTACGGCCGGCCGTATATCTTGCAACCGGCCGTAAGCTCAGAAATCTTTAAACGCAAAAATAAATTCAAGACAGCACTGTAAAGCTCTGTAAATGCTAGGGATCATATTGGGGGACATGAGGATTAATAGTAACCCACTCTCAAGCTTGCACATCAGCCCAAATCCGAGTTTACATTAACTGTTTATTTTCCGGCCGCAGCGTGGGCGTGTCTGAGGTGCTCCAAGCACTCTGGACTTTTTACATGGATATTTGACATATCTAAAAACTATTTTTTTTTACGGATTTGAGTGTAGGGGAATGTTGTGCTATTTTTGCTAACACCTACAATCACTTTATAGTCTCCTCAGAGTGCAGGATGGATTTATTTCTGCTTTATAATGTGCTTAATTGGTGCTAGCGGGACCTTTTTCCTGCAAGTAAGCTGCGACTCGCTTTTAGCCTTGCAGAGAGGGTTCCCGGAGCAATAGAATCGCAACCGGGCTTTTCTTGCGGCCGAAACTCTTGCGGCCGTTTTAGATCAAAGGCTTTCCTCCGGCGCGTGCGGCCGCAAGGGATAGCAAGGCGCCGGCCGCAAGCCTGCCGGAATCCCCGGCCTGAGGGGAATAGAATAGCCGAATAGCTTGCCGCCGGTCCTTGCGGCCCCGCATCTCCTACGGCCGTTAATAGAATGAGGCCCATAGTATTTAAGGTTGAAAAAAGACTTTCAGTCCATCAAGTTCAACCTTTTAAGATCTCCTCTGATCTGCAATATGAGGATTAACTATTAATTCATTAGTTGTAAATTAATTATTAATTAATTATTTAATTTTTTTTTTTTATTATTAATTAGTCCAGAGGAAAAGAAAAAAAAAGAAAACACAAGCGAGACTTAGCCAACTGTCTCAAAGGGAAATGTAAAAAATTTGGATCAATACTGTCTCTCTAATTATCCATGATAACCCTGAATTCCCTTTTTAATTAGAAATAAATCTAGTACCCTTTTAAGGTTATCTATCGAATCCGCTGTTACCACCTCCTCTGGTAGAGAATTCCACAGATTAACCACCCTTACTGTGAAGAACCCTTTTCTTTCTTTGAGGTGGAATCTTTTTACTTCTAACCTCAAAGAATGTCAGTTGAAAACCTCTTGGCACAAAAAGCTCCCCTGACAAATCTTCATACTGACCCTGGATGTATTTATATAAGGTAATCATATCTCCTCTTAGACGCCTTTTTTCTAGAGAAAATAAGTTTAATTTGGTTAGTCTTTCTTCATAACTTAGACCCTCCATTCCCCTTATTAGTTTTGTTGCCCTTCTCTGTACCTTTTCCAGCTCTAATATGTCCTTTTTATGAAGTGGTGCCCAAAATTGTACTCCATATTCCAAATGAGGGCGTACTAGAGATTTGTATAGTGGCAGAATTATATTTTCTTCCCTGGCTTCTATACCCTTCTTAATACATGCTAATATTGTATTGGCCTTTGCAGCTGCTGCTTGGCTTTGAGCACTGTTACCTAGGTGGTTGTCCACAAGTACTCCCAAATCCCTTTCAATATCTGATACACCTAGATTTGCTCCATTAAGATTATAAATTGCATGGCTATTTTTCCTTCCCAGATGCATAACCTTACATTTTTTCGTATTAAATCTCATCTGCCATTTAGATGCCCATTCCTCAATTTTATGTAAATCCCCTTGGAGGGAAAGCACATCATTATCTGATTTAATTACCTTGCACAACTTTGTGTCATCAGCGAAAATGGAGACCCCACACTCCAATCCTACCTCTAAGTCATTAATAAATATGTTAAAAAGGAGAGGACCTAATACTGAACCCTGAGGAACCCCACTTACCACATTAGTCCAATCGGAGTATGTTCCATTTACAACAACCCTTTGCTTCCTGTCTTTTAGCCATCTCTCAATCCATGAGCAGATATTTACTGCAATTCCTGTATCCCTTAGTTTGCCCAATAGTCTCCCATGTGGCACTGTATCAAAAGCTTTTGCAAAATCCAAAAAGACTACATCCACTGAGTTGCCTTGTTCCAGGTTCCTACTAACCTACTCATAGAAACTAATTAGATTTGTTTGACATGACCTATCCCTCATAAATCCATGTTGACTCCTACTTATAATCCTGTTCAAATAGACATGTTCTTGTATATTATCCCTTATTAACGCTTCTAAAAGCTTCCCCACTTATATAAAATCATTATCTCTGTTGACCATTGAATTAAGCTTATAGACCATTAGTGGTCCACGGACCATGGTTTAGTATCCTCTAAGCTATAAATATATGAAAGTCATGCAGTCTCCTTAAAAGTTTAGTTTTTTAGTTGCACTTCTTTGAACTTTCTCTAATTTATTAGAGCTCCACACAGTATCCAGATGAGGTCTGTCAGAGGAGTGATATATAATTGGGTCAATTATTCATATACGGTACTTTATCATTATCTGACAAACGACTTCCATTGGTTGCTAAGATCTTCTCAGTGGCTCCAGCTTTGTCAGAAGGATTTACTTCTGTCCCATGAGCAGAGCAATGACCCACTGAGTAAAATGTGTTTGCTATTAAACACGGATGTTGGCTTCATAGACATAGTTAGCAAATTGGTACCACACTGTTAAATCTGTCATTCCTTGTAACTAGCACTCCGCATCTCTTGATATGTTCCACCATTTAAGAAATGGCTGTAATATCATAGAAGCAATACTGATTAAGGTAAATAGTGAAAGGACACAAATTCAAAGTGACATGTGAATATGTATCACTATATCCAATACTCTGATTATTCTCTCTCACTCTCTATCTATCTATCTATCTATCTATCTATCTATCTATCTATCTATCAATCGATACTAGAGCAGGTTGCCAGTTCCTTTTTCAGTGTGGTCACAGCATACAGCTCCTGGTATTCCTAGGGGGTCTCTCATCCAAGTACTGACCCGGTCCAACCCTGCATGGCTTCAGGCTAGTGTGACCTCTTGGTTCCCTGACTGGAAATGAACCCAGGTTGTAGCAAAGCACCAAATCTTAACCCCTGAACCACCAGGGAAACCAAAGATGACTATAAATATCTTTAAAAAAAATATATTGTCATTTAATAAAAAGTTGCTCCTTTGTGAGAAAGGAAGTATTAGTATACTTCCTCTAATCCTAAGTAGTTTATGAAAGATGGAAGGAGCTCCATGTTATGGGAGAAAGGGAATCCAACTGGTGTCGGTATCATAATTCTTACGCAAGATCAACTTGTAATTGAAAAGTTGTTTTACCGTCGTAAGCCACATACATTGTATGAACACCAGACCATCCCAGTGTCCGATCCAGATTGTACAAGTCCTCGCGATACGGTTCACCACACTCAATACATGTCTTGTTTTAGTTGGATGATTTTATTACTAATTTTCATGTTTTCTCTTAACAATTTCAACAAAGACCAAATTATCTGCAGCTTAATTTCTAATCTTAGTGGGTTTAATTGGCTAAAGTGATCAGGGAGTCCATTTAAATCTGTGATCCGTGGTCATATTGTACCTGTCCTAACTGCTGCATTGTATAGTGATACGGAGTATCCCTAGATTCCTAAAGCTGCTTTTTTTATATGATGTTGCGGTGATGACGTTTTTGGCAGCTCCACGTGATGTTTTTTTATTTATTATTTGGTTGATGAATACAACGTGTAATGAAAACTAGTAGCTGATAGTTTGGTTGTGTAGCATATTAAAGAGTCACTGAACTGCTATATTTATACACTTCCCTTTTTGAAAAACTGCACTTGACAATGAAAGCAAATAAATAGTCTTTGGTAGAGAATTCCCCAGATTAACCACCCTTATTGTGAAGAACCCTTTTCTTTCTTTAAGGTGGAATCTTTTTACTTCTAACCTCAAGGGATGCCCTCTTGTCAGTTGAAAACCTCTTGGCACAAAAATCTCACTGGACAAATATTTATACTGACCTAGGATGTATTTATATAAGGTAATCATATCTCCTCTTAAATGCCTTTTTTCTAGAGAAAATAAGTTTAATTTGGTTAGTCTTTCTTCATAGCTTAGCCCCTCCATTCCCCTTATTAGTTTTGTTGCCCTCCTCTGTACCTTTTCCAGCTCTAAAATGTCCTTTTTATGAAGTGGTGCCCAAAACTGTACTCTATATTCCAAATGAGGGCGTACTTGGGATTTGTATAATGGCAGAATTATATTTGCTTCCCTTGCTTCTATACCCTTCTTAATACATGCTAATATTTTATTTGCCTTTGCAGCTGCTGCTTGGTTTTGAGCACTGTTACCTAGGTGGTTGTCCACAAGTACTCCCAAATCCCTTTCTATATCTGATACCCCTAGATTTGCTCCATTAAGATTATAAATTGCATTGCTATTTTTCCTTCCCAGATGCATAACTTTACATTGATTCCTATTAAATCTCATCTGCCATTTAGATGCCCATTCCTCTAATTTATGTAAATCCCTTTGAAGGGAAAGCACATCATTATCTGATTTAATTAGCTTGCACAACTTTGTGTCATGAGCGAAAATGGAGACACTACTTTCCAGTCTAACCTCTAAGTCATTAATAAATACGTTAAAAAGGAGGTGACCTAATACTGAACCTTGAGGAACCCCACTTACCACATTAGTCCAATCGAAGTATGTTCCATTTACAACAACCCTTTGCTTTCTGTCTTTTAGCCAGCTCTCGATCCATGAGCAGATATTTACTGCAATATATATATATATATATATATATATATATATATATATATAAATAATCAGAGTATTGCAGTATATAGTGATACCTTTTTTATAGGACAATCATATTCATTCATATATATATATATATATATATATATATATATATATATATATGACAAGCCTTTGAGCATTTTCTCTCTCTTTCTCAAGTCCAGAACTATACTGATATTAGATTCCCATAGAAACATAGAAATTACAGGCTTAAAAAAAATAAATAAAAAAAAGCATATATATATATATATATATATATATATATATATATATGTTTCGTTCAGTCAGCTGTGAAGAAGAAGACTCCATGAGTAGAGATCAGATGTGTGATTATGTGTAATGTGTATGTGTGTGTGTATATATATGTATGTATGTATGTATATATGTGTATATATGTATGTATATATGTATATATATATGTATGTATATATATGTATGTATATATGTGTATATGTATATATGTGTATATATATATATGTATGTAGATATGTGTATATATGTGTGTGTGTGTATATATATATATATATATATATATATATGTGTGTGTGTGTATATATATATATATATATATATATATGTGTGTGTGTAGTGTGTGTATATATATATATATATATATATATATATATATATATATATAAAATAAATGTAATGATACTTTTTTGAAAGTGACCAGCTTTATTTCAAGTCAGAAGCAAATACTTTTCTTATAGAATAACTTGAAAAACAGAGCCGCTCTCTGAAAAGAATGTCACTTTAAATGTTTGTCTAATAACATATCACATATCACTGTATATTGCAATACTCTTATTTTATATAAGTCTCTTGAGAGGTGCATCCTCCCCTTCTAAAATCATAAGCAGTGCTGATAAGTAAATTGATTCCCTCAGTTTAAAAAAATAAAAAAACAGCCCAATAAAGATTGTAGAAATATATTGTATATTGTAAGTGTTTATTTTGTATATGTGATAAAGCAATAAATGAAAGCTAGAATGCTTGTTGCTAAATTACAAGTGGCTGAGAGAAACTGGCTTATTGTCCAAAGGTTGAGAAAATAAGTAATAAAGTAATTATGACGCACTTAATTGTTTTCCTTGTGAATAAAAATTCCCCTTTTTGTTTTCTTTCAGAAACGCGGTGGGCGAGTGCAGCTGCCAGGTGTCTCTGGTTCTCAGGCAGAGTCCAGCAGGCAGAGCACAGTAAGTTGCTGCAGGGTTCTCAGGCTGACACTGAGCGGCTGCTATTTTTTACTCTGCTAATTCCCTTCCCTCCCAGACCTGAGAGCCAACCTAATCCCCCAAATGTGACCCATCACACTGTGCCGAGGCAGAGGCTGAGAGAGGGTTTCACAGTCAGGCACAGGGTTTTTTTTCTGCTCTTTCCCTTATAAGGCTACTGAAGTCATCACTGATGCAATAAAGCAAAGGACTGTGTTCCTTCTAATCAAACTTCCCTCCCCTAAGGACATTTCTTGCTAGCACAGAATTTGTTTGATTTTAAAGCCAAACCTCCCTAAGTGCCTCTCTCTTTCCTTTTGCTGACACTCAGGCAGAGTGAGCAGTCAGGCTTCACAGAGTGGGATGGATATGAGGATGGAGAACATGCATTAGGACTTGACAAGGTGACCAAAAGAAGCCAAGAGGATCAGGAGAATATACGTGGGGTACTCAAGAGGAGAGTGGAAGTTCGGGAGCACACAGAGGAAAGACTAAGACAGCAGGAGGCAGAACAGCTTGACTTCCGCAAAGTTTTGGGGAAGAAGGTTAGCACAAGGAGTGTTTCAGAGGAGAATCTAAAGGACATTGAGACCGAGCAGATGGACTTCCGAGCCAACCTGCAGAGACAGGTCAAACCCAAGGCCTTGTCTGAGGATGAGCGCAAAGTGCACAGCCCACAACAGGTGGACTTCAGATCTGTGTTGGGCAAGAAACCCTCCACTCCTAAGACCCCCATACCAGAAAAAGTGACCACAAAGCCAACAACTCCTGACTTCAGGTCACTATTGGGAAATAAAAAGAAAGGGCCCACTGAGAATGGCAATGGGAACTCCAACAGTACCAATGCTCATGAAGAGGTCAAACCAGCCAGCAAGACGAAGAATGAAGTCAACTGCTGTTCAGTGGTAGATGGAGTGGCAGAGAAGGGCAAAATCCAAAATGCAGTGGTAAAACCAGAAGAGAAGGGTAAGGTCCAAAATACAATTCCAAAACCAGAAGAGAAGAGCAAAGTACAAAATGCAGTTCCAAAACCTGAAGACAAGGGCAAGGTACAAAATGCAGTTCCAAAACCAGACGACAAGGGCAAGGTACAAAATGCAGTTCCAAAACCTGAAGACAAGGGCAAGGTACAAAATGCAGTTCCAAAACCTGAAGACAAGGGCAAGGTACAAAATGCAGTTCCAAAACCTGAAGACAAGGGCAAGGTACAAAATGCAGTTCCAAAACCTGAAGACAAGGGCAAGGTACAAAATGCAGTTGCAAAACCTGAAGAGAAGGTACAAAATGCAGTTCCAAAACCTGAAGAGAATATCAAGGTCCAAAATGCAGTGACAAAACCAGAAGTGGAGGAGAACAATGTCCAAAATGCAACATCAGAAGTGGACAAGGACAAAGTCATAGATCTAGGGACAAAACCTGTATTTTCAGAAACCTTGCAGGACAAGAGACTTGTAGATGGAGAGAAACTGGTGTTGCAATGCCATGTTACCTCCGAGCCCCCTCCGACTATCACATGGACCCTGGACAACAAAGTTATCAAGTCATCCAAGTTCATCGTGCTCTCACAAGAAGGTAATTATCACTTTAAGGTGTATTATTATTATTATTATTATTATTATTATTATTATTATTATTACAATTTATTTATAAAGCACCAACATATTCCTTGGCACTAGATTCAGGTGATACAGTGAATATATAAGACAAACATGATTATCTTATACATTGTGGGAACAGAAGGTGTTATAAGAGTTTAAAATCCAAACAGGTTTAGAGTATTAGTGACAACAATAATGGAATCATTATATATGTGGCAAGATCCTTATTTATTTGTTTACAAAAAGTTCTTCTTCCTTCTCTACAAGATTCTCAGTCTGTGGGAAGAAATCATTTATTTTCAATAATATTCATTTACATATAAATGGCGCACCTGCTTGCCTTCGAATTGCAGCTTGTGAGCTTGGTATGAATAGCCATGTATTGTGATTCAAACGCATATATAGTGCATTGTGGTCTTTCATCTCATACTGTGCTCTTTGTGATTCTACTTTTTTTGTTGTTTGTAGCTAACCAATAATGGGGAGAAAAATCCAAAAAATATTTGAGTATTACACTTAAATACACTTGTATATGTATATATTGGAGAAAAAAAATATTCTGAGTAATCATGTGTTGAGGATATAGTCAAAGGGTGGTTATCACTTTATAACTACTTGTCTTGGCTGTGAAGCTGATTTTCTATAGCACTTCAACCTACCTATCATTCCTCCTGGGGAGCTTCGGTTTGGGCAAAATTCCCCCTGAAATTATCTAGCATCTACCTTTACCTACCACCCTCTCCGAGGTACTTTCATATATAACCCCTATGTCTACTATCTGCCATTTCAAATCACAACCAGCAATTCTTGAATTACCATTTTTTGGGAATATATTACCCTCTGTGAACTTTATTAAATACTTTATACCCCTATACCTTTTGTGATGGTCAGTAGACCCTATTAGCAGGGGATCTGTTATTTTTTCCCAATCATGAGTTGATTAATTGTTCCCCAATTTATTTGGCTTATTTAATAATGAAGCTAATGAGCTCCAGCATTGCTATGCGAATCCATACTGTATTAGGAATTATGACTGTGCCCATACCTATATATTACATTATAATGAAACCTAACATGACTTTCTTGTAATAATTAGTGTTTTTTCTAAGATGTAACAAATAAGTGAGATTGTGTATATAATCTGTACAGATCTAGTTGCAGAGTATGTGGGGGTTCCAGACCCCCAGACTGTAGTTTCCCACAGATTGGAGTCCTATCCCAATAGCTCACAGATGTGTATTCTTCACCTGTCAACATCTGGCAGTTGTGCATGTTTTGCGTGTTGAGTGGATCTACACTGGACTCTGGTTGTTTGTTTTCGTCTTTGTAATCAAAGCTGCCAACTCTGTAATTAATAATAAACTTCTGATAATCCTGGCATCTTGCACAGAAACCTCGATGGACATATCCATGCAGGAAATAATTCAATGAAAACATGTAACAATACAGTTCTGGAGGGAAGTGTCTTCCAGAAAAAAGAAGAATACTAGAATAAGATATAAAGATGGAAGGTGGAAGATGTACTACTACTTTACAGAAGGATTAGTAGATAAGTGGAACAACCATCCAGTTACAGGACCAAAAAAAAAAAAGCATACTTGGGATAAGCACAAACATAGCCTGAGGAGTACATAATCATGCTTTTGGGTAGATAGAATGGGCAAACTAGAGGTTTCATAAAATATTTTATTACTAACATTTTTTTCAAATATAAATTATTTGAAGTAATGTAATTTACAGGTTGAAATGTTATTTTAAAAATGGTATGTTAGCTGCTTTGCAACAATGCAGACACCTTTGGGGATCTGCTAGCATTTCTTGCAAAGTATAATAAAATTGTGCATATCAAAAAACATGGAGAAGATATGCATGTAAATACATTTTTTTTTAATAATGCCCATTTAAAATTTTAATAAAAAAATTCTTGTTGTGATCTACACTATTAAAATATGCTTTAACTGAAAAGTTTTTGGTTCCTTTTAACGGTCACTATGCATTTCTTAGTGACCCCAGCAGATTTTCATGATGCTTGCAGTATACGGAGTAATTTGGGGCATTGTTGGTAACTATGGAGTAGGAAAAGTAATGTTGGGAGAGTGACTAGGATTGAGCAAAACACTGTAAATACACATGGGAAAATGGATTTAGTTGGAGCAGGCAACATAGAAACAGGATGGAATTGTAGAAGAAAGACTTACTTCCAGATGAGGACAGGAATATTGATATTATCCATCTTTAAGTTGACACTTTGTACAGCACTGCAATGGTTAAATGTAATGCATGCCAAAACACGTTGAGATATATAGCCTTAGAGATCAGCTTGTGAAAACCTCTCACTCCCGGATGGCTGGGAGCCTGAATCTCAGATTTGTAGAATATTTAGTATTTGTGTTGGCGGATTGTATCTGAATGTATTTTGGTGCATTCTTCAGCTTTGAAATTAACCACATCCCGTTGTGTCGTTTTATAGTCATATAAACAAGAAAAAGAACAACTGCACATCGTCTATATAATGTTTATTTCACAATGTCCAGATTTCCACAAACGTACACAGAGATCAGAGAACATACAGTGGAAGATAACTCCCATTGGAATGTGTCAGATCTGATACAATGTTACATCACTCACTGATACAATGTTATTTGTTAGACTGATACAACAATCACATATATAGTTGGTGTAATTGTGAGTTTGTTGGTAACGCTATGTTAAAAGTTACGGGCTTGCCCATGCTCAATGAGCACCAATGGCACTTATCGAGAGGCCCGAAAGTTACGGGTTTGACGGAGAATGCAATGAGCGTCGAAGGCACTCATCGCGAGGCCCGTATGTGACTGGCTTGATGGGGCTGCAAGGAGCGCCGAAAGCCGCTCGTCACAAATCCTGTACGTGACTGGCTTCATGGGGCTGCAAGGATCGCCGAAACCCGCTCATCGCGAGGCCCATACGTGACTGGCTTACGAGTTAAAGGCTTTAACTGCCGTAATTTTTTTCAAGCCTGTAACTCGGAAGCCATTGGAAGACCATCAAAATATGCCAATTTAATAAAAATTTTTAACTTACAACCTCACACACAGCACAGGGGAGAGGCAGGGAGCCTGTAAGTGAGGCTGCAAGCTAATTTGATATTTATTTGGCGTTTTTGAGAGGTCTGAAAACAAGGGGAAAAAATGGAGGCTGTAAAGCTGTAATTTTTTTTCAAGCCCGTAAATCGGAAACACATTTCGGGCTTGGGAAAAATGAACAATTTCCCAAGCCCACAAATGGTTTCACAACCATAAATGCAAGGGAGAAAAAAAGACACAGGGGAGGGTGGGGGGAGAGGTTCGAATGTGACACGGCGGATGGAGTGGGGAGGGAAGAGACACAGCGGATGGAGTGGGAGGGGGGAAGAGACACAGGGGAGGGAGTGGGGGGGGGGGGGGAGAAACAGAGGCTCTTTGTAAGGCCCGTAAAGTAGAGGGGGGAGGAGTCTCGCAATGAGCTCCAAAAACAGCCCGCTATGAGCGCCTTTGCTTGAGAGCTTCTCATTGTGTGGCAAACAGCATTGCCAGGCTTCACATTTATTGACGTAATTTTTGACAGGCAAGTCGCTAGTATGATATAATGTTGTAAATGAACAATGTATTGATTATTATTGTTACAATAAGTAAATGCTCAGGGAAACCCAAAATAGACCTCTCTTCAAAGAGGAATGTACTGGACCAATTATCCGAACAACGTCTAGGCCTAGGGCACAAATTCAGTGCAATCAACTATGTGGCTAAATATTTTCTCTCACCTCATAACATCTTTGCCTGTCTCCTACCATTTCTCTGTTTTCTTATTTTCATTTCCAAAAATGCTTTCTTGCATTCTTTATATATCTAACCTTTCTCGCCCCCTTTAATCCCTTTTTTCTGCCTCTCTTCATCCTTATTTTGCATCTCTATGCACTTATTATTCTTACTATTTTGTTTCTCTCTCCTCTCTCCACCCCCTTTTGCCTGCATCTTTTCTCCCATCCTCTCTTTTTCTCTCCCTCTTATCTCCTTATGTTGCTTTTCTCCTTGCTCCCCATACCTTCTAATCTCCTCCCAAACCCCTTTCTTTAATCAACCCCTAACAGATACCCTATCTACCCCCCCAACTAAATAACCAGTCACTCCACACCTGCCCCACCCACATACCCTACCTCTCCCCACCCTCTCGTCCAGATATAGATAGATAGATGATAGATAGAGGATTTTACCTACTGAAGTGAAGGTTCTGTTCATACAATAATGAATAAAGTACTACCTTAAAATGTTGAGCCTATTAAGAGCATAATTAAGCTAAGAAACAATCATAAAGTTAGTTTCTAAATGACCCTGGGGGCATCCAGGATACGTTGATGAAAGTCATGTGTGTGTGAGAGGAGTGCAGTGCTTGCCTCTATTGATCCAAGCTGCCTACTTCTGGACCTGTGAGTGGAAGAGGTGTGATGACCATGTCAGTCAGATCCAGTTACTAACCAAGGCTCCTGACCTATCTCTGTTCCCTTGTCCTTCTCCACTGATAGGTAAAAACATTCTCAAGATCTTGGTCTCAAGAAGTGATGGAACAAAGACATAATAGATCCCTATTTTCACAAACAGGCTTCAAAAACTCTAAACATCACTTTATGTCCATGGTTTACGTAGCTGCTGATGTTAGTTTGTGACCTAATTCACAAACAACTGCCCTTTTCTTGAACTACAGTGGTCCTTTATGGAAATTTTAATGGGATGCCAGCTTACTAATGGCTATTTGGCTATTAACCCTTCCACTGTCAGAAGGTTCTGCACCTAGTTCATTTGTCATTAAGGTACCGTGTTCAAGGGTCTGTAATATGGCAGGAAGTGAGGGGAACAATGCTTAATATTGCTAGGGAAAATACAATTAGCAGGGAATATTTCCTTAGTAGGATGCTAGATACATTATAACTAATGGGAGAGACATATGCCATATCAAAGCCAAGGTATCCTGTCATTGGCTAGTAATGGAGCACAGGGTGTGTCATAGACCTGTCTAACCACTGGTATGATATTTCATTGCAGTATTAGAACCATTTTATAGCAGGCAAATTACGTTTTTAGCAATTTTATCACATAATTTTTATTGTGCAAGTCTATTTGGGCAATGGTATGAGAAGTATATTCTGTATTCGCCTTTTGTATTGCTACCTTGTTGTGGTCAAAAGGCTTGTGTGCATCAATGAAGCTGTGAGCTTTACCATGTAGGGTCACCCAAAATGGACAGGTCACATCACATCCACTCCAGTATTTTTGCCATGAAAACCTTATGGATAAGGACAAATAGACACATAATGATAATGCTGCAGTCCATAAAGTCACGGAGAGTCGGATACGACTGAACGACTAAAGAACAATGTTTATTACTAGCTTAATCATTTTGCCACCAAATTATTTTTGTGAATTTCAATTTAATTTTACATTTTTCTTTATGAAGTTTTTTTTATTGTGCATAATTAATAAAAGTTCCGTTTTATAATTTAACATTGGATCCAAGGGAGCATCGTAAGATAACCTATTATTTTCTACATATGTGGATAATATATTTGTTTCTAGGTATCAATAGCACTCACACTATACTAAGTTTTTTTTAATTCTAGTAGGAACTTTTTCCTTATTTTGCACCCTCAGTGGGCACAGCCAGTGTATAATCATGAGTATTAATACAGGTCCACCCCCACACACCAAGCCACAGAACAAATGTATTGTGTTAAGTGTCTCCCCTGTCAGCTAATAACCTTTCTAATAACAAAAGCTTTACGTTGTTTCTATTTTTGAATATTGGTACAAGATTGATTTCATAGGGATCCCCTAAACTGGGGCATACATTCCAGCAGAGTATTGTGTTACCCCCCTGTTATCAGAGAGCCAGAAGAGGGTGAGGGTTCAGCAGATGAAGCAGACCCTGACCTGAAGAATCAAACCTTGCCCAAGATACATTGTATCATCATTATTTCATTTTTATTATTTCATTTTTAAATCATTGTCACAATGTATCAATGACTTAAATGGACCCAAACAAATCGTTAATTAGATAATCACTAATATAGTTGTCGTACTGCGAGGGAGAGAGAAGGAGTGAGAAGGAGAGGGAGAAGGAAAAAGAGAGAGGAAGGGGGAGAGAGTGCACAGAGAGAGAGAGAGGGCACAGAAAGAGAGGCAAGTGACTAGTGGGTAAATGTTTTAGGATGGAAAAAATAAACAAAACTGTTACATTTTTATCTTTTATACGCAAATATTCTTTACTGTGGGATTCCACATTCATTTCTGAACTGCTACATTCTCAGGAGGGTTTGTCCTTGGGGATTTTCATTCATCCAGCTGCATGCACTGTCAGTTTTAGATGCCACATTTCTATTGTATAGATAGAACTTCCTGTAAATAAAAAGATGCCTCCCTCCACGGGAAGTTGATAAGCTTAAAAGCAAAATCGTAAATCCCACTGAAGCATAATGTCATAGAAAATGTAAAAGAAAATGGACACAGTATTTATTTTTGTTTACATTCTAAAAATATTTTGCTTAGTTCAATAGATTTCAAATCTTAGACCACACATGGAGTTAGATCACTTTGGGTCAGAGACAAATTGTAACCTTGTGGATGTTTTGTCATTGACTGACAAACAATAACAACTTTTATTTTTTCTTTTGAAGCGGAGTTAGTTTTACTTAACCCATTTTGATTTGTCAGCAGGTTCTGTCTGTAACCTTCTCAGGAGGGTGTGTCCTTCTAAACTAATAAGCTTTCCAGGACGACTACGGATATCTCTTGCAGTTGTAGATGCTGCATTTCCATTGTGAAGTGAAAGGCTCCTCATGCCTCAAAAAGTTGGTTACCAGAAACCAAAATGGTAGATCCCACAACATTGTAATTTCAAATAAAAAGTATAAAAATACAGACTATATTATGTTGTTTTACATTCTAAAAACATTTTATTATTCAATTATGCACCTCTATCATTTTGGTTACTGTAGATGGAACTTGTAAATGTAGAAGAAGTTTCTGTTTGCATAATGAGAATGTGGCAGCTGAAACTGCCAGCGTTCTCAGCACAACAAAAAAGCTTGTTAGTTTACAAGGCCACACCCTTTAGAGAAAGTAACAAACAGCTGCAGCTAGAAAAACAATATGGAAAATAACATGGAAAATATCTGGTTACAGTTATGAATTCTCAGCAGAATTTGGAAGTGGTGATGATTCAGTTTCCCAGATTAGAAAGGGTTAAATCCCTGCAGTGCAATGTTCCCAGTCATCTAGGACAGGGGTCACCGGGGGTCCTCTTAGAGGAAAAGCCAAATGATTGTTCCAGACAAAGTTGGGAGTCAGCCCAGCGATAAAGAGCAAAATATGTGAGATTAGGTTATTATCTGATGGGGCAAAATATTCAGATATGTTGTTTGCGTTTAGAGAGAAACTGAAGTGAGAAACAAGTCACCAAATATACCCTGCGCTGTGTAATATACACACAGATACTGACCCTGATCTGTGTATAATACACACAGACACAGAAACACACACACCCTGCACTGTGTATAATACAGACACACAAACCCTGCACTGTGTATAATACAGACACATGCACCCTGCACTGTGTATAATACAGACACACAAACCCTGCACTGAGTATTATACAGACACATGCACCCTGCACTGTGTATAATACAGACACACAAACCCTGCACTGTGTATAATACAGACACATGCACCCTGCTCTGTGTATAATACAGACACACAAACCCTGCACTGTGTATAATACAGACACATGCACCCAGCACTGTGTATAATACAGACACACGCACCCTGCACTGTGTATAATACAGACACACACCCTGCACTGAGTATAATACAGACACACACCCTGCACCGAGTATAATACAGACACACACCCTGCACTGAGTATAATACAGACACACGCACCCTGCACTAAGTATAATACAGACACACGCACCCTGCCCCGAGTATTATACAGACACACGCACCCTGCACCGAGTATAATACAGACACACGCACCCTGCACCGAGTATAATACAGACACACGCACCCTGCACCGAGTATAATACAGACACACGCACCCTGCACTGTGTATAATACAGACACACGCACCCTGCACTGTGTATAATACAGACACACGCACCCTGCACCGAGTATAATACAGACACACGCACCCTGCACCGAGTATAATACAGACACACGCACCCTGCACCGAGTATAATACAGACACACGCACCCTGCACCGAGTGTAATACAGACACACGCACCCTGCACCGAGTGTAATACAGACACACGCACCCTGCACCGAGTATAATACAGACACACGCACCCTGCACCGAGTGTAATACAGACACACGCACCCTGCACCGAGTGTAATACAGACACACGCACCCTGCACCGTGTGAAATACAGGCACACGCACCCTGCACCGTGTGAAATACAGACACACGCACCCTGCACCGTGTGTAATACAGACACACGCACCCTGCACCGAGTGTAATACAGACACACGCACCCTGCACCGAGTGTAATACAGACACACGCACCCTGCACCGAGTGTAATACAGACACACGCACCCTGCACCGAGTGTAATACAGACACACGCACCCTGCACCGAGTGTAATACAGACACACGCACCCTGCACCGAGTGTAATACAGACACACGCACCCTGCACCGAGTGTAATACAGACACACGCACCCTGCACCGAGTGTAATACAGACACACGCACCCTGCACCGAGTGTAATACAGACACACGCACCCTGCACCGAGTGTAATACAGACACACGCACCCTGCGCCGAGTGTAATACAGACACACGCACCCTGCGCCGTGTGTAATACAGACACACGCACCCTGCGCCGTGTGTAATACAGACACAAGTCCTCTTCCACTCCTCCATGATAACATCATGGAGCTGGTGGATGTTAGAGACCTTGCGCTCCCCCACCTTCCATTTGAGGATGCCCAACAGAGGCTCAATAGGGTTTAGGTCTGGTGACATGCTTGGCCAGTCCATCACCTTTACCTTCAGCTTCTTTAGCAAGGCAGTCGTCATCTTGGAGGTGTGTTTGTCGTTATCATGTTGGAATACTGCCCTGTGGCCCATTCTCCGAAGGGAGGGGATCATGCTCTGCTTCAGAAAGTCACAGTACATGTTGGCATTCATGGTTCCTTCAATGAACTGTAGCTCCCCAGTGCCGACAGCAATCATGCAGGCCCAGATCATGACACTCCCACCACCATGCTTGACTGTAGGCAAGAAACACTTTTCTTTGTACTCCTCACCTGGTTGCCACCACACACACTTGACACCAAATACGTTTATCTTGGTCTCATCGGACCACAGGACATGGTCCATGTAATCCATGTCCTTAGTCTGCTTGTCTTCAGCAAACTATTTGCAGGCTTTCTTGTGCATCATCTTTAGAAGAGGCTTCCTTCTGGGCGACCAATTTTATGCAGTGTGCAGCGTATGGTCTGAGCACTGACAGGCTGACCCCCCACCCCTTCAACCTCTGCAGCAATGCTAGCAGCACTCATACTTAAATTTCCCAAAGACAACCTCTAGATATGATGCTGAGCAGGTGCACTCAACTTCTTTGGTTGACCATGGTGAAGCCTGTTCTGAGTGGAACCTGTCCTGTGAAACCGCTGTATGGTTTTGCCCACCGTGCTGCAGCTCCATTTCAGGGTCTTGGCAATCTTCTTATAGCCTAGGCCATCTATATGTGGAGCAATAATTCTTTTTTTCAGATCCTCAGTGAGTTCTTTGCCATGAGGTTCCATGTTGAACTTCCAGTGACCAGTATGAGAGAGAGTGTGAGAGCGATAACACCAAATTTAACGCACCTGCTTCCCATTCACACCGGAGACCTTGTAACACTAATAAGTCTCCACCAGGGGGGGGGGGGGGGGGATGGTTAATTGGGCCCAATTTGGACATTTCCACTTAGGGGTGTACTCACTTTTGTTGCCAACGGTTTAGACCTTAATGGCTGTGTGTTGAGTTATTTTAAGGGGACAGGAAATTTACACTGTTATACAGGCTGTGCACTTACTACTTCACATTGTAGCAGAGTGTCATTTCTTCAGTGTTGTCACATGAAAAGATATAATAAAATATTTACAAAAATGTGGTGTGCTCACTTTTGTGGGATACTGTATATTGACCTGGCTCGGTGTAATACAGACACATTGTAATATACAGTAAGTTAATTTCAGAATGAAGTATTCCTAATGATAACCTACAGATTGATTTGTAAGATGACAGAGGAATGGGTGGATAAATTAATCTGCCAACTCCATTTCACAGTCTCACTATCCTCAGTATGATCTTTCACTTGCACAGTAATCAGGAGTGGACTCTGTTTACATGGTGCTTGTCTGTGTTGTTCTTTTATTGTGGTCTCTACCGGATGTTGGGTTATTATTATGGACATTCTCTTTTGGCTGTGTCCAGAGCCCTAGGTTATAATAAAGCAGTGGTACCGTACACAGATCATATTAAATGTCCCATGTCACTCGAACACGTGTAGGATAGTCTACTTTCCTGACATATGTGTTTAATTAATCTGTCAATATCATAGACACAGGTTGTGACCGCGTATATGAACCATAGGAGCAATTTTTCTGTCTGTACTTCTATTTAACAAAATAACTTAAAGGCATATCTAAGTTTCCTGGATTAGGAATCAGTAGTGTATGAAAGCATTTTTTGCATGAAAAAAATCCCAAAATAAACTTTTTATTTCACTTACACTAGAGTTTGCATACTTTCTTTAGTTTCCTGGCAGTCGGTTTTGAGAAGGAACAACCCTGAAAATTCAAGGTCAATTAGCATAAAATTCATAATTCATTGTAGCCAATCAGAGGCAGCTAGACGATTGTATGGTATGGAAAACATTTTTTTTATAAATAAAATAAATCTTTATGTCTATAGAATGAATCCATTTAATATAATTCTAACATAAGCTGTATATGTTAGATTAGAAACATTCATACACCTTTAAGTATTTAAGAAGTCTTGTATGTACTCTGGCATTCTTTAAATCCATTACTGTGTTTATCCCTCCCACGTTCTGTGGAAGAACCTCCCATATATCTATTACCTATTCTGTAAACTTTTGCAAGTTACCTCTAAATCTTCAAATTTCAAACTTTAAATCAGGACCCTCTTTTCCACCATGTTGTTATAGACCCTTGTGACAAGTTCCCAGTCTCCTCTGGGTTTTTTGCCCTTGTTTCAGACCCTTTGATGGAGGACACAATACAAGAGACTGAATATACTTTTTCAAGCTTCATTAAAGTTTAGCCAGTGACACAAAATAACAAACTACACAAATCAAACTGATAAACCGTTTTCTCACTAACCAGCTCTCATCCAGCTAAACCTGGGTGGAGCAAAACAAACCGTCTAGTAGTTGGTAGAAATATACAGACCAGTGTTTTTTTTTTATTTCCAGGTCTTCCTTCTGCTTAAAGCGATAAGCCATAAGCAGCCCTTCCCATTCTCAGCAGCAGTCTTAAGTCAGGTCTGACCAAGTTCAGTTAATAAATGGGTCAGAAAAGTTAACCCGTGCAGCCCTTCAGAGGGAACAAAGTTTTTCAGACTCTGTGACTCACATACAGGCCTTGAATGACACCATGTAATTGACCAAAATATTAGTATTACAGATTGCTTCTTTGCTACAGGAGTACACGGACCAGAAAGGGAACAGGGAACCTGATGAAGAGATCTCCACAGTTTATAGACCAGACTGTTTGGAATTAATGACAAAGGACCTGTGTTACGGAGCAACCAGTCAGTGACCCCCTGCCCCTCCCGACATGTTCTCTTTTAATGAATTTCAATGATTATATCACTTGGTCAGATACACTATCATAGTAAAAGCCTCATAATGATAACATAGATTGAATTAAATTGCTACAAAAAAAGAGTGAGCATGTAAAAACTGCTATCAAAAGCTTTCACACTCATTTCCCCTTTAGGGTCAACATCTTGTCATTGTGAAGGGACTTGATTATCTCAATGAAGCTGTGGGCTATACCATGTAGGCCCACCCAAGATGGGTAGGCCATAGCAGAGAGCAGATTGTGGTCCACTGGAGAAAGAACTGGTACCCACTGCGGTATTTTTGCCAAGAAATCCTTATATAGCATCACAGAGAGTCTGGCATGATTAAACAACATTGTTAGAAAAAAATCGCCAACTTTCATTAAATTATGTGCCACTGGGATTTTTATCTTTCAAATCAAATACAAATTAATAGAGTTTAGACATTTCTTTATCACATTAGTTTTTAGTTTTACATTGTAAGGTCTAGTTGGTGCATCCCAGGTAGGTAGTTTGTCACACAGTATTTTGTGGTCTCTGACCTCCCTCCTTCTGCTTGCTCCAGGTCCCCTGTGCTCCCTCACCATTGAGAAGACGTTCCCAGAAGATGAGGGTCAGTATCACTGCATAGCCGAAAACTCCACCGGGAAGTCTGAGTGTTCCTGCAATGTGACAGTGGAAGGTAAGTGATCCTCAAGTGGATTCCCAGATGAAATATTTCTTTGAAAACGAAATATGAAATTGAAGCCTGGATACACCATGTGCTGGAGAGGAGGATAATCCCATGTTACTGAGATACTAGAACAGGCCAGGGTTTGTGCTGACTCCAGGCCAGGTATTTGTGCGTCTGCTCTCGGCATTGTTTAGAGAATTTGCTGCAGACAGCATGCGAATAAAAATACCCTCATTATTATGAAGCTAAAGGGACACTGGTTCATTTTAAAGAGCATGCCAAACTGGATATATATTAGTTTAGCTTTTTTCTGTACAGTAAATTATTCTTGGGAAATGAAGCATTATTTTTGTGGCTAATGTACAATGCAGTATGTTAATTTGTGGCTTTTTGAACTTGATAACAGTGGGGAGGGGTTACTTCCAAATAACAGCACAAGGGGTCATTGTTTTGGCCACCATGGAGTCAGACAAGTGCACATAAAAGCAGTTAATTAGTATCAAAATTAAGAACAGATAATACTGTACTACTCCGGAATCATCCTCTTAAAAAAAAAGGGCGTTTTCAACTTGCTTTGGGGGTGAAAGTGCCACTGTGTCATTTTTTTTTTCTAAGTTATATTTTGAATAACTAAACTTGATAATGGATCAAATATTTTTAGAAGCAAAAACACACTTCTATATGTGATTATCCTTTACTGCAGGCTTCTATTTTCTTTACTCACTAGGGCCCTCATTCAATTGCAATTTGGCCAATTGAATAGGGGTATAAATAAGCACATAACATATTTTTTAAAGAAGTTTTTAGTTAGTAAACATCTATCCAAAAACAAGGTTTTCACTAACTAAAAACTTATTTAAAAAAAATATGTTATGTGCTTATTTAGAGCACTATTGAATTAGCCAAATCGCAATTGAATGAGGGCCTAGGAGTGTCCTTCTAAACTAATGAACTTAGACTAAATGATACCACTGGCAGTTGTAGTTATCACATTCCCATTGTACAGATAGAAGGTAACCTACTTAGATATAGATAAGATTAGATAATTTCCATTAAAAGATTCCAGAGAGATTCCCCAGCTTAAAATATATGTACCTGAAACTTGTTGTATATCAACGGCCCCCAACCCTTGTATAGGTAGCAATCCATGACATTATACCAGCTCAAAATGTATTAACAATTATAATGAACCAAAAAAAAAGCAGATTTAATAATTAAACATTGCAAATCCTGATCCAGTTAAGTCATGGAAATCCATTCTTAATTTACAGAGGATAATGTATTATCTGCAAGCAAATTAAAAAATCCTGTTGTGGATCTAATTAAAAAAGCTAATATTATATAAATGGATAAGGAAAATGATCACATCACTACATAATCTGATATATCCATGACACTTTTTAATTGTTTCATTTTTAATCTAATAGTTATTCCTTTTAGTTATTTTTTTCTTGTAAATGTATTGTTTTTGTGGGATAAAATCCATTCTAGTGCGCCTGACTGGGTATTTTGATATCTTGATGTCAGTGCATTGGCACAGACAGAATCCCACTTTGGTGGGATATTCACACAGACACTTGGCCGTGGTGCTGATGCCAGGCTCGCGGGCGAGGATTAGACTTGATAGCTCCATCATTCACTGGCCCATCAGCTGTTATCTGTCTCTATTCTCATCCCTGTCTGTTAATGCCATTTATTGTCACATTGTTACACAGACATTGTCCATAGATTAGGAGATTGGTTTTCTAAGGTAATTATAAAGATTTTATTGATTATTCTGAACATTTTCATTTTGGTCTATTTTAGATACTTCTGGCAATAAAGGTATAAAGAAAAGCAAGAAGCCTCGAAGCAACCCTCCATCCACCTCCACACCAGAGAGTAAGTGATTGTCAGCTCTGTGGACAAGGCACTTAAAGTCTCATCTTAGTCATATTATTCAGTGTCTATTGTATGTGCGAATGTTGAGATTGATCCTGTGTATCAGCTAATATATCCGCTTCTGGAGCTGTCTGCAAATTGAAATGAATACACTATATTACGTTTGACCTATGCTGATTCACTCTTACAAACAACACTAATAGATTACAAATGTGAATTTAAAAGAGAACAAAATATATCGTAAATCAGGTGTAGTCAATTATTTTGTTTAAAAAATTGCCAAGGTTCGAAAGTTTTTATGAAATGAAGCCCAGGTCCAGAATTCATAATATGTATAGGTGCATACACAAATATTTTAATATAATGGCACTCGGAAGGGAATAGGAAGGGCATTTACTTGACTTGGACTTAAGAAACGACTGACATGTAACTTTATGTAAGTAGATACCTAAATAATGGATGGGGTAAAACTCTTACAACTCTAGGCAGAGTGCTGATCAATTGAATGCCTTTAAATTGGGGGGGGGGGGGGGGGGGATTTTAGAGTTTACAGCATCAAAACACTTTTTATACCAAAATAAAATTAAATCATAACCTTTAATAAGTAATTATTAAAATCCTATGTTAACAAAATAAACAACAAAGGAAAGCCAAAAAATTGGGTCCCAAATAAAAGGAAAAAACCTTAGTCATCTGATGATTTATTGCATTCTAAATTTTAAATAGTGCTATTCTATTATGAAATAACTAGATAATATAACAGTTATTACTAAGGAGATCCTATTATGTTTTTAATCAATGCCCCTACCTCTAATTCTGAGAGTCATCTAAATGAGATAAGTTTCCTTCTCAATACAATATAACTGGTTGTCAATGCAGTCCTTAATTACTAGAACTAAACACACAATCCCTCATCTCTGTTTCCTAGTCACCCACTGCAGTGCCCGACGTGCATTTCAACTACATTGTGTGGATAGTTTAATCAGTTTAATCAGTGTTTCGAAGTGTCAGTTGATACATATGATGCATTTAATAATGCCATGGAGAAAGGGACCAGAGACCCAGGCCTGCCTCTTGACTATCCCTGTCTTAACTATCAGTTCTGTTGTGAATATATCAGATGAGTGAAATCTTGTAGCTGTACATATGTAGTTAGGAGGTGGACTAAATTGATTCTGGCAAATCTCACAGATATGGACTTGTTGTTGTTGTTGTTTAGTCGCCCAGTCGCGTCCTGACTCTCTGTGACTCTATGGAACACAGCATGCCAAAAGCATCTCAGTCACTGCCCCTCTGAGCTCCATCAAGTTCATGTTCATTGCTTCAGTGACCTCATCTATCCATCTCCGCCTCTGTCATCCCCTTCTTTTTGTGCCTGCAATCTTTCCCAGCCTCAGTATCTTTTCTAGGCAATCCTGCCGTCTCATGATATGGCCAAAATATTTGAGCTTCAGCCTCATGATCATACCTTCTAGTGAACAGTTAGTCTGGATTTCATGATGTATTGATTTATTGGATCTTCATGCAGTCCAAGGTGTGGTAACTTGTCTTCCTTGAATGGTAATTTAAACAGGCCTTTGTAGGAGGGCTGAGAATCTTTACTTCCCTCCCACAATTGCTCATGGACAGGATGTGATGTAAATTACATCATCTCAACTAAGGATATATCCAGGCAGGAAACTGGTGCTGCTTCCTGTTTTTCTTCCTTGATGGTGAGGGTGAGGAGGGGATTTCAATGGTCTGACCGTGGGTAAGATCAAGCGTTTGGGGAAGGGAATTACTATATATATATAGGTAGATAGATTTAAAAGGGGGTGTTGCTCCGTGGGTCTGGGCTGTTGTGTTTGTAATACATTTATAGTATTGTGTTATCTGCCTTTTAATAAATACCTTTTAATGTAGACGAACCTTGTGTAATATTTATATATATTAATTTGGTGATACACCACACAAGGGACCCTAAACAGTTATTCCACAACACCACAATACAAAGGCGTCAATTCTATGGCGTTCAGTCTTCTTTATGGTCCAGCTCTCACATCCGTATGTTACTGATGGGAATACCATAGTTCGAACTATGTGGACCTTTGTTGATAGTTTAATATCTTTACATTTTACTAGCTTCTCCAACTTGCCATAGCTTTCCTCCCCAGAAGCAAACTTCTTTTCATAACTACAGTCACCATCTGCAGAGATCTTGGATCCAAGGAAAATAAAATCTGTCACTGCCTCCACTTCTTCCCCATCTATTTCCAGGAAGTGAGATTGCTGTTTGCCATGATCTCAGGCCTTTTAACGTTGAGCAGCAGGCCAACTTTTGCACTCTCCTCTTTTACCCTCATCAATAAGTCCTTTAGTTCCTCCTCACTTTCAGCCATCTGAGTAGTATCATCAGTGTATCTGAGATTGTTGATATTCCTTCCAGCAATATTGAATCCGGCTTTGGATTCATCCAGCACTGCATTATGCATGAGGTACTTTGCATATAAGTTGAATAAATAAGGTGACAATATACAACCTTGTCGCACTCCTTTTCCCAGCTTGAACCTTTCTGTTGTCCCATGTTCAGTTCTGACTGTGGCTTCTTGGTCGACATACAGATTCTTTAGGTGGAGGATGAGATGATCTGGTACTCCCATCTCTTTAAGGTCCTGCCACATTTTGTTGTAATCCACACAGTCAAAGGCCTTAGAATAGTCTTGGAAGCAGAAGTAAATGTTTTTTTGGAACTCTCTTGCAACTCTCTTGGCAGTTTGATCTCTTATGCCTCTTCCTCTGGTGAACACAGCTTCCACATCTGGTAGTTCCTGGTCCATATATTGTTGGAGTCGAGCTTGTAGAATCTTAAGCATTATCTTGCTGTTAGGTGAAATGAGTGCAATTGTTTGATAATTGGAGCACTCTTGGCACTGCCTTTTTTGGGGGATTGGGATGTAGACTGACCTTTTCCAGTCTATTGACCGATTTTGAGATTTCCAAATGTGTCGGCATATGGCAAGCAGCATAGCGCTATCTTGTAGAATTTTGAATAGTTTAATTGGGATTTCATCACCTCCTGCAGCCTTATTATCAGCAAAACATCATAGGGTCCATCTCACTTCACTCTCCAAGATGTCAGGCTCCAGCTCATTGGACAGATTATTGAGGTCATCACTGCTGTTAAGATCCTTCCTGTATATCTATATCTTCCTGTATATGATCCTCCAGTGTATTTCTGCCACCTCTTCTTTATCTGATCTGCTTCTGATAAGTTCCTACCATTTTTGTCTTATCACACCCACTTTGACATGAAAGGTGCCTTTTAGGTTCCCAATTTTCTTGAAGAGATCTCTAGATTTACCCATTTGGTTATCTTTTTCAATCTCTTTACATCGCTCATTGTAGAATGTCTCCTTGTCTCATTCAGTTTGACACATCTTTTCTTATCTCCACTACCTTTCCTTCTTTCCTGGGCTACTTTCAAATCCTCCTCAGACAGCCAGTTTGACTTCTTACTTTTCTTTCTTTTAGGGATATTCTTTGTTGCTGTTTCCTGGATAATGTTGCAAACTTCGGTCCAAAGTTCTTCAGGCATTCTATCTTCCATGTCTAGTCCCTAAATCTATTCTTTACTTCCACTGCATATTCACAAGTGATATTATTTATTTAATATCTTCTTGATCTGATCGTTTTCCCTCTTTTTTTTCTTCAGTTTAATTTTCAACTTTGCAATAAGAAGCTCATGGTCTGAGCCACAGCCAGTTCCAGGTCTTGTTTTTGCTGACTGTAAAGAGCCCCTCCATCTTTGGCTGCAAAGTATATAGTCAGTCTGATTTGTCCATCTGGTGAAGTCCATGTGTAGAGTCGTATCGGAGGCTGTTGGAAGAGGGTGTTTGCTATGACCAGAGAATTATCTTGATAAAATTCTACTAATCTCTGACCTGCTTAATTTTGTACTCCAAGGCCACATTTCCAGTTATTCCAGGTGTCTTTTGATTCCCTACTTTTAGCATTACAATCTCCTATGATGATATATGATGATGATTATGATATATGATATAGGTGTTATATGTATGACATGTTAAATGTCTTCGTAGAACTGGACAACTTAAGCCTCTTCAGCATCTGTGGTTGGAGCATAGACTTGGATCACTGTGATATTAAATGGCTTTCCTTGAATTCAAATTGAGATCATTCTGTCATTTATTAGGTTGTAACCGATCACTGCTTTGGCCACTCTTTGATTGACTAGAATAGCTACTCCATTTCTTCTGCGGGATTCTTGATCACAGTAGAAGATCTTGTGGTTCCCTGGTGAGAAATGTCCAATTCCAGACCATTTATGTTCACCACTTCCAAGGATATCAAGGTTTAACCTTGTCATTTCATTCTTGACCACATCTATTTTGCCTTCTAACATTCTAGGTTCCTATTCTGAATTGTGCTTTGCAGCATCTGACTTTCCTTTCCCCTTCAGACACATCCGCAGCTAGGTGTCCTCTCGGCTTTGGCTCAATCACTTCATTAGATCTGGTGTTACTTGTACTTGCCCACTGCTTTTCCTCCGTAATGTGTTTGGCACCTTCCGACCTGAGGGGCTCATCTTCCGGTGCCATATCGTTATGTCTCTGGTTGTGCCTGTCCATAAAGTTTTCTTGGCAAAGATACTTAAGTGGGTTGCCAGTTCCTTCTCCAGTGGATCGCGATTTGTCTACACTGTGCACTATCCATGCTCTATACTAATTATGCTCTGAGTGACTCAGTATGCTTATTAGTGGCACTGTTGGAAAATGTATTTCTGTGGTGGCCAAAAGTGAGCTACCCCTGTGTTCTCATTAATGCCCATGTAGTTCAGTCCTAAAAGTAAGAAAACACACAGTGTTGCTGATGAGAATTATAGGCCACTAATTTGCATACTGTGAGATGCACAGAAAATTAAAAAAATATCCAGAAAAAGTTAATTTTGTAAAAAAGGAATGGTCGGTACAATGTATTGCAGTTTTTAATTGTTAGAATCTAAACATTTTAGGTCTATGTTATTTATGTGAACAGGACAGGTTCCCAACAGAAATTAAAAGTACACATATCAATACAAATAATTAATTGATAATTTATAAAAGTCTTATGTGGAAGGGGTGAGTAACTGAACTTGAAATTCGGTATTTTAATATACAATATCCATACAGGAGCTTTCTTTCTGTAAGACTCCTTAACTAGGGCCAATAAGTATCTCTAAATGTGGGGTGATACAAAGTGCATGCCAAGTTAGATAAATGATAGTAATCACAAAGACATTTAACTGTTAAAATCTTTATTTTTTCTTTATAACAACTGCGCATGGTCTTACAACTTGCTACCGCCACTGTTTTAATGATCTAATGACCTTAGACAAAGTTAGTAGCATAGAGGGATGATCTGTGTTGGTAATTGAAGTTCTAGATCATTTAGCTTGAAAGTTAGTCATTTTTTATTAACCAGCAATTATATTTATATTTATGTGTATCTATGCTTTTTAGTTTTGCAATAAATATATCCAACATTTTAAATGGTTATTTTATCAGAACAAAGGCAACAAAGTAAATTTCACTCCTCTCCTGTTCTGAAAGTTGTACATTGCTTCAAAAATGGGTCTGTCTATCCATAAAAAAGACAGTTGGCACAGTAGACTGACCTGTTTGTTTTAGTAGTTCTCTCTTTCTGTTCCCAGATATCTAGCTTTAGTTCCCTATGTTTGTTTATTTTTTTACATGGAAAATAAACATGGCAGCCAAGTCCAATAACAAACTGCGCTGTCATGGTTAGTGGTCTAATGTTGGAATCCAGGAACTAGGGGGTCATGAGGCTCAATATACAGCTGCATAGGACCCCCTACTGCCAGTCTAAGAGAACAACATTTTATTTATTATTTATTGTAATGAGAGCTGCATCCTCCAAACCAATTATGAAATTCTCTGCCTATATATCACACTGTGCTTTGAGTCATGTTTTTTTTTAACTTTTGCATATTTTGGAAATATAGCTACTTTCCTATTGGTAGTAAGTTATGGTGAGCTTGTTAGTAAGTTATGACGAGCTGGATACTAAGTAATGGTGAGCTTGATAGATTAAATTATGGTGAGTTTGACAGTAAACTATGGTCATCCTAATAGTGAGTTATGGTGAGCTTGATAGTATGTTATGGTGAGCTTGATAGTATGTTATGGTGAGCTTAGTAGTTAGTTATGGTTAATAAGTTGTGGCGAGCTTGGTTGTAAGTTATGGTGAGCTGATTGAGGGTGACACTACCACTCAAAGCTGATATCACTGTCCATAAATATTAAAGAGGCTTCTGCAGTATGAATGACTGTCGGTCCAATAAATTAAATGTTCCTACGTATAAACGGCTATTAATTTTACTTCCCAGAACATTAACTGAATGGGGGATAGTTCTACATCCTGTGCTGCTTCTTTTAATTTTCATTTAATGTTAATACGTGGGACTGGCTCTTTAACCCAAGTGCCGGGATGGATTCCATGTGTTTCCCTAACCCTTCTCATAGGTCATGTGAACATCCTGTGTGAGAGAGAAAGGGCCAAGGGCACCGCAGGGTTAACCTATTCACTGCCCACATCATTATACTGTGCAGTGTAATGGGAGATGCATGGTGGCACCCTCCCTTGGTGGCTGTGGCTGGCAGACTATAGAGGGCATTGGCCCCTGTGATTTTTCTTGGAGGGGCTCACGAAGCACCCCAACAATGCACTATTCCCAGTGCCTGGTCAGCTCTGCAGACTAAGCTCAGCTTTTTGTGTCTCTAGAGTAGCTTATCTAAATTTGACAAATTCTTGCAAGTCCCACGAGATGTCGGAAGTCTGCTTGTGATATTATTGTAAAATTGGTTTCCCCGTGAAAATGAACAATATCAAATACAGAAGATAATGTGTCTATAAATAAATGGCTTGGGATTTTTGAAGCTCCAAGGGCTTAATTTTTGTTGTTCAGCAAAAATCCAGTTAACCTATATTAATGTTGTTAAACAATTAATTTAAGTGATTGATAATATGGAAGAAGGGGGCAGATAAAATATACATGTTCTATCAGGGCTGCTTCCCCCAGTCTGGGGGGCTGACTCCTAACACTTTTGCGGTTGGCTGTTTGCCATACATATAACATGAACACAGGAGGCCCTAAGCATCCATATATTGTGCCTTTAATATGTTCAGAGAATCACAACAGACTTTAAGGGGGAAATAGAAGTCTTGTGATTTTTATCCTAACTGGTCATTTTATTAACTGTTCAGATTCATCTGTTGTTCTCTGTAGCGCTCTAATTTTTAAATGTTATATGATGAAAAAGCTGCTATATCTTTTTGCAGCTATGAATTTCCCTATGTGGTAAATCTGAAATCCTAAAGAAAATTAAACGGCCTGACGTGCATTTCGCACTGCTGCTTCTACTGAGGCTGATGTGTATCAGATATAGATAGTGAAGGAGCTATAATACATGTTGCAATTATAAGAGAACTAACTCTGCTTCCTATCGTTTGGAACCAATCCCATCACGGATATGGTTATCACATCATACTTAACGTTCTGTATATTTGTGATGGATTTGAAGCCCTGTCAGACTGAATATCCTGTTTATTTTTATTTATCCACAGAAGGATTATGCAGAATTTACCACTTTCACTTTTTTTTTTCCACAATGAAAACCCAACTTTCAGGGTTATCATGGATAATTAGAGAGAGAGTATTGATCCAGGGAGAAATCTGATCGCCAGTATCTGGGGTCAGGAAGGAATATTTCACTTGGTTTTATTTTTCTGTTTGCCTTCGTCTGGGTTAATTAATAATTTAAAAAAAAAAAAAAATAATTGATTAATAATTCATTAACAACTAATAATAACTAATACTAATTAATAACTAATTACTATGTAACTATGTAACTTTTCAATTTTGGCCCATAGTGTGTTTGTGACTATAAAACCTCCTGTGAGATTATTTCTGGAGAATACCTGTTGCCACCTGAATATAAATCTTCCTTTGCTACTGGGGAGGATGGAAACACTCCCTAGGCAGCTCATTACTTTCCCTCCTGACGTCTGTGTACATAATGTCAGTTGGGATACTGAGCAGAGCAAACACACTTAGGCTGTTGGCCTTTTGACTTCATTGCTGCTAAAATACATCTACTTTGGCCCCTTGTAATGTACCTATAGGGCTGGGGCTGCCAGGGATGTTCTAGAACAAACTGATTTATTTATAGAGAATGATTGAGGCCATGTCCCATCCTCCACACTGGGTTCCAGCCGGTAAACTAACATGTAAACATTTCTAACATGCAAGACCATCTTGGGGGCTGGGGGCACTTTATTTTAAATTCTCTTTATAATATCTAGCTGAATCATTATGGCCTTCAAGCACCACTGTAATTTCCATACAATTGGATGTCATTTGTTTATTTAATAACGAATTAGCAAGAAAATAAATAACTGAAAAAACTAAATGTGGCTTTTGAAACTTACATTTGAAATGTAGTGTTTCAGCAGATCTACTTCTCTCCATACCATATCACATGTTTAGGGGGTGGTAGAGACTCCTGCCTGGAATCTTTAGTGGACTCCTGGGCTGATTCATCCTATCCCCTGGAGAGAAACACATCTGCTAGTCACTGAAACACTACTTAAATGTAAGTCTTGACTGCAACACTGACTTTTTTTGTCTGTAAATGCTGATTTTATAAATAATCCATTACTAAATAAACAGTTAAAACATTATTTTATGACCACTACAATAACCCTTTAAATTCAAGAACTCTGTAACATTGATTTAAAGTAGAAATTTGTAACTCAGTCAACAGGATAAGGCCTTGATTTCAGGATATACTTTATCTACATGACTTCACTTAGCCAGTTATATTATCATTTGGAAGGATCCACTTAAGCCAAGCAGAAAACCCTTAATTTCTGGCCTGTTAAAGTGTCCCAAGGACTGGAGCTAAGAATCATTAGTTTACACCAACTTGAGTGTTTTTGAAGTGTTTCGTACACAATCTAATAAATACTTAGCCATGACTAATGAGCATTTTTTCTTCTCAATTATATCATTTCTATGATTTTATCACTGCCCAGTAATGAGAAATGTCCAGTACTAAACATCAATATAAACAACTTTTATATTCTCTTTAATAAAATAAAAAGATTTGAGAAAGCCTACATATAAAATTACTGCATGTCCCCTTATCTTGAATGTTCTGTCCTTTATATCTTTTAGAAATGGTGACAGCATGGAACAAAATGACTCTGATCAATCCAAGGTTATCTTTATCGTGCTATGCAGTTATCATCGCAGTTTATCATTCCCCTAATTAATTACAATTTCATAAGTTATTATTTTTTTTCAGTGAATAAGCTGAAGGTTCTTGTCAGTCTGAACTAAACCAAAATAAACCAAAATAAAGGAGCAGCAGTCCTTGGGCAGAGCTAATTATGTCCTGATATCTTGTTATTACATACAACTCTCAGTATCTGCGATAAATGTCATCATGTCTGTACCAATCTATGCTGCTTCCATGTATCGGCATAAGTTTATCTATCACTAGCGAATTGCCCGTCAAAAAATGATGGCAATGAAATTGTAAGTGAGCTAAGGGTGTTTGGTGTATATAATGTGGCTGATGTAGCGTCGTTCGCTTTCTATGTCGTGCGAGTTTTTCGGAATATCCGTAGCTATTTGGTGGTGTTTAGGGATCTTTACCCTCGTTTTCGTTTTGTTCGGCGGCCATTTTTTCTCTCGTTTAGGTGATTTTCGGGTCTCTAAACTCCGAAATTTGTGGTTAAATGGAGATGTAACTTCACTTGCAGAGGTCCTCGGTGCCCCCCCTTGCTGTGAGTAACCTTTTTATGTGTTTGTTGTGTGTATTTGTTGTGTTTGTAATGTTTTTGGGGTTGCGCCGGTTGCGTCCTTGTTTTCTAATCTCGTAGGTGTTTTTCGGCAAATATGTAGGTGTTTGGTGGTGTTTTGCGTCTTTAGACTGCTGTAGCCTCGTTTTCGTTTTTTTCGGCGGCCATTTTTTCTCTCGCTTAGAGAATTTTTTAGTGTCTAAACTCTTTTAATTAGACTTAAATTGAGGTGTTACTTTAGTTTTCGAGGTCTTGGATCCTCCCTCTTCCTGTAAGTAAGCTTTTTATGTATTTGTTGTGTGCATTTGTTGTATTTTTCATGCTTTGATGTGCGCGTGTTGCGGCCGTTTTTTGCGAGGTCATAATGGGTCGTAACGTGTCTCGTATTTGGTTTGTGTTACAACGTAAATTTTGCGAGGGTCGCAGTTGCTGGCAAGGAGCGCCTTGGGTGCTCCTTCCCAGAAACTGGGAGCCTCGCTTCTCGAGCGCTGTGGGCTCGCTATGCGAGCCCGCAAGCGTTAGCAACAACTCGTATGCTCACAACTATATATGTGATTGCAACAGATGAGTCTCTGTATCTATAATCTGATTTATAATTCTGATTGATATAATCTGTCTAAATGTCATTCTTCTCTACCTAGAATGTTATCTCTAAATCCGTATAAACTTCTCTATAAATATATTGAATAGTCTCTTATCGATTTTACCTGAAAATCTCTAAATATATCAAAACGTATCTCTTATCTGTATCTATATATAATCTTATATCTAAATATGGCTTTCATTCATCTACGATTGCGTGCTACTCAATTGCTAAAGCCCGCGAGTTATGGACCACAAGCCAAAACCGTAAACCATGCACTGATTCGGAGCACTTCAGGGCGGGAACATGATCAATTCAGCAAGCCCGTAACCGGCCATTTAGAATCAGCCAATAGAAAATGAGACATTATTACATTATCACATTATTACATCATTATTACAGCAGTAAAACATGGCATGGTTACACAAGGTTACATGTCAATCAATTCGGTTTGTGGGTCCGATATGCAATCTGATACGCAAACCCTCAAAATAAAGAATTAGGAAAATAAATGCCAATACTGTTCTAGTCTATATGGGTGGCCTGATATGTATTAACTCATTGATACCCAAGATCGATTTAACCCCGAAATGACACATGAAAATATTTTTTATTTCCTGCCGATTTGCAAGCTTGGGACTGTTGTGCAATTAATCCTAATGTCTTACATCACTTTCCCCGTTATTTACAGTGCAGCAGTGATTTTTTATTTGCATTTACAGTGCTACGAATAGGTTTTTAACCCCTTGTGGGTCCTTTCTAGCACTCATAGGATTTTCTCCTTCATTTGCCATTTACTAGTGTGAAAACATTTGCGGGCTTGGGGAAATTGAGCAATTGAATAGCAAAGTAGCTTGCAACCTCACTTACGGGCCTCCGGATCCCCCGAAATCTCAATTGAATGGGGCTCTATATGTGTAACTGCAGTTAGTGATGTAAGTATTAGACTTTTATTAATATGTTATATTGGCTTCCACTATGGTGCTACAACAATACATGCATTTGTATGGCTTCCCAATCATACACCAGGGGGTGTCATTCTATTATCGGCCGTAGGAAATGCGGGGCCGCAAGGACCGGCGCCAGGCTATTTGCCTATTCTATTCCCTTCCGGCCGGGGACTCCGGCAGGCTTGCGGCCGGCGCCTTGTTATCCCTTGCCGCACGCGCCGGAGGAAAGCCTTTGATCTTAAACGGCCGCAAGAAAATCCCGGTTGCTATTTAATTGCTCCGGGAACCCTCTCTGCAAGGCTAAAACCGAGCCGCAGCTTACTTTCAGCAAAAAGGTCCTGCAAGCACCAATTAAGCACATAATAAAGCCATAATAAAGCCATCCTGCACTCTGATGAGATGATAAAGTGATTGTAGGTGTTAGCATTCATAGCACAACATTCCCCTACACTCAAATCCGTAAATAATTTTTATTTTAATTTATGTCAAATATCCGTGGACAAAGTCCAGAGGGCTTGGAGCACCTCAGACCCGCCCAGGCTGCGGGACGGAAAATAAACCTTTTAATGAAATCTCTGATTTGGGCTGATGTGCAAGCTTGAGAGGGGGTTGCTATTAATCCTCATGTCCCCCATTATGATCCCTAGCATTTACAGAGCTTTACAGTGCCGTCTTGAATTTATATATGCTTTTAAAGTTTTCTGAGCTTACGGCCGGTTGCAAGATATGCAGCCGACTGTAAGGGGATATCCTTGCGGCGCTGTCTATTTGAATTGCAAGGTAACGGGAGCCCCGCAAGGAATCGCAGCTTTGCGGCCGTTTTACGGCCGATAATAGAATGAGGGCCCAAGCATCTAAATGGGCAACACCGCTTGATAAACCTTTGCGTCTGACAATTGAGACACTGTGTCAGAATAGCTTGTGGAGCCCTGTCCCTCATACTAATGTACTCTGAAGCATCCTGTCTCTGTACTCTATATAGACTTACTCTCTGCTATCTATCTATCTATCTATCTATCATTACTACTTAGTCTGTGATGATGAGATTATTTATTTCAACTCATTAAAATTCTATGGAAAATAATATGCCATTTCTAGAGAAAAACCTATAATGCTATTTTTAGTAAACTACCAAAAAAGGAAAACTGCAGTACTGAGCACATTACACGCTTCCAAACATCTCCTGATTTCCAGTTAAAAACAATTCATTAAACAATTACACGGTATATGCTCCGACTCCAGTCATCTGAATGCAATCTTGAAAAGAAACATGTCTATCCTTGGTGTCTCACAGTGGGAGTGGCGTCCATTTTTTTGTATTCATAGATATTTTCTATGAAAGTACATTTACCCTTTCACTGACTGTGATTGTGTTTTAAAGCATAAATTAATGAATAGGGTCCTTTAGAAAATCATGTGTATTTCTTTAAAAAAATTGTATTTTTTATACTGAATGTTTTAAAAGTTATCTAAAAGTCCTGGCTATGTTGTTACATCCGGTTGATCTACCGTATATTTAGTTTTCTACATATTCCAGTTTTCTCCTAGATAGGACTGTCTGTATCACCCATAAATATCTCAATGGGAACTTATTCCTTGTTGACTCCTTGAGAGGGGTAAAACGTGAGTTTCCAGGAAATTGGAGTATTTTTATGGGATGGGGTCACAGGGCCTTTTCTTCCCAGAACTACACATGAAAATGTGTTCCTCTATATCTGTTTATCCACAAGGATGTAATAAATGGAGAGCTGTACTGCCCCGTTTCTATAAATAGCTACGAGTTTACTCAATTTCCAAGTTTTATCATCTTTTTCTCTATCTCATTCTCACTTCTCCCCTATTCCATTTCTTCCCCCTCTCCTTTCCTTTCTTGTTTGTTTCCCTCTCACCTCTCACTTCCTTTTTTCATTAGACTCCTCTCATCAGTCTCCTCCCTTTCTCCTCTCTTCCTCTCATTTCTCCCTTCTTTTCTTTTCTGTCGCGTCTCCCATCAACTGCACATACTTTTGGCTTTTTTTTATTTGACCCTAAGGTGCACATACCTTCTAGATGGTGGCCCCCAAATTATTTTGCACCAACGACCTCCAATCACTAGCACCAAAACATTCCAGGAAACAAAATGCCGGCAGTTAACTGTGACCGAAGTCAATGACAAATGTCACTAAAGAGGGGTAGAGGGGACCTTGAGGGTCTCACACCAGTGAGTTAATTTAGAATATGTGACTATTTAAAATGAACACGAGTTTCAAAATAATAAAATAACTATGCATAGTTTCTTAGATACTTCATGTCCACAAAACATTAACACTTGAAGCAATATTCATATGTGATTTATACTACTGTAAACCTATAAACTTAGAGTCTTTGTGTGAGTGTTATTCTATATATTGTGTAAGTTCATTATAATGAAAAGTTTAGATTACTTCAAACATTGCCTATAGAGAATCTGGGCAAGGAATATAAAATATTTAATTCACAATGACGTTTACAGAAGTCTAAGATGATATATAACTGTGTCAAAGATTATTGAGATATTGAAACCCAGATCATGCTTCACAGAGAACAGTAAACCCATTAGTTCTGGCTTGAAATCCTTATTTATAACATTCTTATTATGCATAAAAAACAAAAACTGATTGCTTCCGGATGCCTCATAGGTCTAAGAGGCCCTTCCTTGAATTGTCTGATCCAGGAGCCCTTGGGAGAAAAACATGCTCAAACACGCCTTTTACACCATGAAATCTACCTGGAAAATACATTTTTACATTCCTACAACCCAGAAACCCATTACTCCCTTGACTTATTATAAACCAGTCCTGTTTCCTTCTAGATGAAGCAACAATTAAGAAGAAAGCTGCTCCGAAAACCCCCCCTAAAGCAGGTACATTGGTTGGCTTTGAGCTTCCTGCCTGCCCCTTGTCCTTGGAAACATTTAGTTTCTTCTAATAGAAACAATATATCTTCCATGTTTTATTATTTGGCCCAAAAAAACTCCAGCTTTGCTTTTTACCAGTTTGGTTAAAGTTCTCTGTCCTTTGAATGGTATCCAACATTTTTATTTTTATGCATGATGCTTCAGATTGCAGTTTTGGTCTCTTGACCAATAATAGGCTGCACTAACCCTGCATGGACTATACATTTGGCATTGACACAGCCAGTATATAAATTGAAAATTACTATCTAACAATCCATTTGGACTGCCTGTTCTTCAGATGTGAAAAGAAATTCTAGTAATAGTATGCGTGTGTGTGTGTGTGTACATATATATATATATATATATATATATATATATATATATGTATATATATGTATATATGTGTGTGTATATATATATATATATATATATATATATATGTGTGTGTATATATATATATATATATATATATATATATATATATGTGTGTGTGTGTATATGTGTATACATATATATATATATATATATATATATATATATATATATATATATATATATATATATACAGTTGTGCTCAAAAGTTTGCATAACCTGGCAAAAATTGTGAAACGTTTGCATTTTATTTTGAAAATATAACCGATCATGCAAGAAAAAAATATTTTATTGAAGGATAGATCATATAAAGCCATTTATTATCACATAGTTGTTTGGCTACTTTTTAAATCATAATGATAACAGAAATCACCCAAATGGCCCTGATCAAAAGTTTGCATACCCTTAGATCTTAATACTGTGTATTGCCCCTTTTAGCATCACTGAGCGGGTACCGTCTTGTGTAATAGTTGTCTATGAGGCCCATAATTCTTGCAGGTGGTATAGCTGCCCATTCGTGTTGACAAAATTCCTCCAGGTAATTGCAGAAGAATGCAAATTGTCTGCCAGTATTTTCTGATAACATGCTGCATTCATCTTGCCATCATTTTTCACAAGATTCCCCGTACTTTTAGAGCTCATACCCCCCCCCCCCCAAAAAAAAAACACATCAGTGAGCCACCACCATACTTCACAGTTAGGATGGTATTTTTTTCACTATAAGCCTTGTTGACCCCTCTCCAAACATAGCGCTTATGGTAGTAACCATAAAGCTCTATTTTGTTCTCGTCATTTTACAGTATGCCAGAAGCCGTGAGGCGTGTCAAGGTGTTGCCAGGCATATTGTAACCAGGCTTTTTTTTGGGCATTGGCGCAGTAAAGGCTTCTTTCTGGCAACTCGACCATGCAGCTGATTTTTGTTCAAGTATCGTGGTATTGTGCTCCTTGAATCAACCACACCGTCTTTTTCCAGAGCAGCCTGTATGTCTCCTGAGGTTACCTGTGGGTTTTTCTTTGTATTCCGAACAATTCTTCTGCAGTTGTGGCTGAAATCTTTCTTGGTCTACCTGACCTTGGCTTGGTATTAAGAGATCCCCGTGATTTAACAGCACTGACTGGCATTTTCAAGGCTTTGGATATCTTTTTATATCCTTTTCCATCTTTATGAAGTTCCATTACCTTGTTATGTAGGTCTTTTGACAGTTAATTTCTGCTCCCCATGGCTCAGTATCTAGCCTGCTCAGTGTATATATATGAGAGCTAACAAACTTATTGACTATTTATACACAGACACCAATTGCAATTTAAAAAGCCACAGGTGTGGGAAATTATCCTTTAATTGCCAATTTAACCTGTATGTGTCACCTTGTGTGTCTGTAACAGGACCAAACATTCAAGGGTATGTAAACTTTTGATCAGGGCCATTTGGTAGATTTTTGTTATCATTATGATTTAAAAAGGAGCCAAAGAACTATATGATGATAAATGGATTCATATGATCACTATCCTTCAATAAAAGACATTCTTTTTTATGATCAGTCATATTATCAAAATAATTGCCAAAATGTCACAATTTCTGCCAGGGTATGCAAACTTTTGAAAATTTTCTGTGTGTGTGTATATGTGTGTGTATGTGTATATATATATATATATATATATATATATATATATATATATATATATATATATATATATATATATATACTACATCCTTACACTCATACACTTTAATACATTTTCTTTTCTGCGGGATATAATTCTAGTTTTGATTTAATATAATAAAAATGTAACAATGCTTCTTTAAAAACATGTATTAAACAAATATAATTATAATATGGAAAAGCAGCAGTGTAATATAGAAGATTTTCCTAAACTACACACTGTAATACAAATCCATTTTGATGAAAAAATACTTTATGGAAATTCATTGTAAGGTGTTTTCAATACTGTTTGTTATGCTTATTTGTTTCTTTCTTGATTTTTTTTTCCTCTGGATCAGCAGAAGCAAATATGGATAATTAAAAAGTTTGAACTTGATGAACTAATGTCTATATTTTCAAACACTAGTACATGGTTGGGCCAACACATGCCAAGGGCCACATATAAACAGGCAGAGGGACCCATCTGGCCATCAGACCACAGATCCCCCACTCCTGCTCTAGTATGATTTTACTATGTAACAATGGATATATTTATGCAACTATCTTTTTGTCTACAAGTAACACAATTTGATTGTCTTTCTGGCATCAGAGAAATGGGTATGGACTTTCAGTGTTAGCATAACCACTTTTCTGAATGATACAAACGTAATATTTAGTCCATCCTTTCCATTAATGCCTGAATATTCCATTAATATGAGCTGGTTATGCATGGCAATACGTCAGATGTGTTGTTGTTGTTTTTTCCATTAAGTTCAATGACCAGCATTCTTCATCACTCATTTCTTGGTCTGCATATGCAGACATAAATATCCTGGAATCACAAAGCTTGTAGCCAAGGTGTAAATTTCTTAGATTTCATGTTAAATGTATTTTTGATGTTTTTTCTTGGAATGCCATGTGTATGCTGAAACCATCTATTTGAAGTCACTATCAGTCTTTCAGATTTGGATGATTGGTGTGGAAAATGTATCCAATTCTATGGTGTGATGGATGTTTATCACTTATTTTTTCTCTCGCTATCTTCAATAACCTGAGTTATTATGAGACATAGTGTGAAGGCTTAAAAGTTTAACAATAATGACTGCTTGGACTTTCTGATTATGAAATTGTTATAATGTACAATGTCTCTATAAGGAGATTTATAACTGTGCTACTCAGTCTTGCCTAACTTCTTTCTTTCTTTTCCACAAGTAGCTTCCCCACCTCAGCTCCTTCAGTTTCCAGAAGACCGCAAGGTCCGAGCTGGAGAGTCTGTGGAGCTTCTTGCTAAGGTGGCCGGGACACAGCCCATCACCTGTATGTGGATGAAATTTAGGAAACAGGTAATGCACCAGCTTTTTGTATGAATGTGATAAGTCCCTTTTCAAGTTGGAATAGCATTTAAAAAGACATTCTAGTTTAAATTGTATTGTTGTACTATGAGATAACATTCATTTTGCTTGTCACATAGACCAGCATTATTTGTTCAGTTCTGCCAATGGATGGTGGTGGCAACACTTCTTAACTTTAATTTTCTTTTACTTACAGAAGTTTTTAACTTCAACGTATTTAATTTATTTAGTTACTGTATTTAAATTTTCACATCTCTTTTTTCAAATATAAAAAAATCTGGTTTGTTTTGTTATTGATTTGTTACATTCATGGCCATGACCAGTGCATATCATCATTATTATGTTGTAAAATAGTTATAATGAAGAATGTATTTAAAGTGAACAATAACACATACTATCCAATAACATTTAGAAAAGTGTGACAATGAAACACATTTTGCCCAATAAAACGTTTTATGTATTCCTCCTCTTAATTCAATATCCCTAATACAAATAGTGAGTTCCCTGGTGGACCAATGGTTAGGATTTGGTGCTTTCACTGCGGCGACCTGTGTTTGATTCTAGTCACGGAACCAAGAGGTCACACCACCCTGAAGCCATGCAGGGTTGGGCCTGGTCAGTACTTGGACGAGAGACCACCTAGGAAATGTATGCTGTGGCCCGCTGGAGAAGGATCTGGCAACCCACTCCAGTATCTCTGCCATGAATACCAAGTGGATCTGCATAATGTGTTACAGTCCATGAATTCACAGAGTCGGACACAACTGAATGATGTGAACACAATGCAAATATTGACCAAGAGAGTGGACACCTATACATGTTTCCAAGATTATGTCTAAATATGTGGTTTAGATGTATCACAGTATGATTACTAGAGTTTATCTTTAACACAAAGCATTAAACAAAACTACATATACTGCAACCTGTAAAAAAGGAAGAGCAGCTTCAAAGAGATTTTACTACAAATAAAATAGACTTTATTAAAGGCATGTACATGATGGCAGTAATCACCTAACACATAACATCACAAGGGAACATTTCATCAGAGGTAGAAATGCAGCAAACTGGCTGTACCCATCAATAGACTCATTAGTTCGATTTGTTACAGATAAAAGAAAATGAGTTTATCAGTGTGGCGAATACAGAGGACACCAGCAAGCTGACCATCTCATCGGCGCGGCAGGAGCACTGTGGCTGCTATACACTGGTGGTGGAGAACAAACATGGCAGCAAGCAAGCCCAAGTCAACCTCACAGTATTTGGTAAGTCTGGTGTTGTGTGTATACTATAGTGCACATGGTCCAGAGAAAGTACAGTAGTGTGATGACACTATCCATAAAATGTGAAGGGGATTTCTTTAAATAGATACAGTGAGTGTTCTAAATATGATATCCGTTAAAACTATACATAAGTACTTTGTTATCATTATTATTGTTTATTTGTAACGCTCCAACATATTCTGTATCTCTATACATACGTTGTGATCAAGGCATAACAATATTAACACTTTACAAAGATGCAGGGCCCTGTCATTGAGTTTAGAATCCAGTGTCCATAGTGCTTTCCACAAAGCACTGTGCAAGATTGAAAACTCACAGACTTACAGTCCAAAGATCAATTGAATTTTAATTTAATAATATATTAAATAAATAATAATTAAAATGAATACTTTAGTCATTTCCATGTGGCTTTGGACTGTAAGCAATATGAACACATCCCCATAAAGCAGATGGTAATTGTTGTCCATTATCACCAGTATGACAGAGATAACAGAATATGTTTGCTGATTGGATCATAAAGGCTGATTGATAGTTACAATATTTGGATGCTGTGTCCCTTTTAACTGATCATTTGCTCAAAGGGACTTCAGTGTCCTAAAATCTTGATTTATATTACTGAAATGCTCCTCATATAATTGATGATTTTGTTCCTGTGCCTTCAAACCTAAATGAAGATGAATCCTCCCACCCCCAGCATTCAGATGATAACATCTTACTGTCTGGGTATTACAGTGGGATCATAATAAAGCCCCACGAAGGAGCCCCCTGAGCACTATCGGAATTTAGTGTAGTGTTACATGGAGCGAAATCCCTGTCTGTCTCTGTATCAGCTTTGCTTTAATATCTATAAATAAAGCAGTGTCTACATTGTGATCAGGCCTTTAACATAATGCAATTATATACCAGGATCCAATCTCTGTAGCATATGGATAATGAAGTTAAAGGGACGCTGTAGTCCAATATTTTATTATGCTTTTTAAAAGAACTATTATTGATTATGTGAAAAAACATATTATTAAGTAAAAAAATAAAATAAAAACAGTCTTTACACATATCACCTATTTATGTAATTATATGTAGCCCTAGCCATCTCCACTGTTGCCTTCATATACATGCCCCTATCGGTGAGTGTGTTTCTTGTCAAGTAGGTGGGAACCTTTGAGATGAACTCATTTCCACACCGTGAATAGATATTTACACCTTTAAACCAGGAAAAAACTGATGTTGTTTTTCTGCTCTTCAAGCAGGAAATTCAGGAATAAAAGATTGAGAGTCATTATAAGACAACAATGGAGATGGACAAGACATTGGCCTCCATTCAATTGAGCAAATTGTAGCCGGTAATGGAGCCCGTAAAATTAAATCGGTATCTTTTACAATCGGTTTGCGGGCTAGAAGCTCAAAATCTCTGCAGTTGTTAAAATTGTAACTCCAACCCATCTAAGCTTTTGATCTTTCAAGCCCGTAAATGTTACAATTGCAAATCGCTATTCAATTGCTATATTTCCTCAAGCCCGCAATTGCCTTCAAACCTGTAAATGGTAAATGTAGAAGAAAATCCCACGAGTACCAGACAGGACTCACAAGGGGGATAAACACCTGATTGTAGCACTGTAAAATAACATAAAAAATCAATACTGCACTTTAAAAGACGGGGAAAGAGATGAGACATTAGAATTAATTGTACAACAGTCTCAAGCTTGAAAAATCTGCAATCAAAAATGTATTATTTTAAGTTTTATTTCCATGTTATATCCATCTCGGTAATCAAGGAGTTAATACAAATCAGGCCACTCACATGGACTAGAACAGTATCATCATTCATTTTTATTATTTTGTACCTTGCCGGATTGCGAGTCTGATTGCATATCAGACTTCTAAACGCTAATTGATTGACGTTTAAACGCCATGTTTTACTAATGTCATGATGATGGTCTCATTTACTATTGGCTGTTTCTAAATTGGTAGTTACGGCCTTGCTTAATTGATCATGATCATGCTCTGAAATGCTACTTACGATTGCATGGTTTATGGTTTAGGCTTTCGGCCAGGTAGTTGCAGGCTTGATCAATTGAATCGCTCTGTAACTGTTGCAAATTTCACGACTGCATACTTACAGCTGGTATGAAGGCAACTGTGGACTTGCAATTGAATGGAGGACATATAAAAAAACAAACATAATTTACTACCTATTACATAAAACTATATTTTTGTACCTAACTAAAACATTGGAAGGTACCTGGATTTTACTATGTGTATAATATCCTTGTTTATCTATTTACTTTTATGTACTTATTTTATAAAGAAGTTCTGGGAAGATGCAGACTCTGCAGGGTTGGATGTGCAGTTTAGTGTCCTAGCCTATCAGGGACGACGGCAGAATGTTTCTGCGAGATGGTCACTGAATGGTTAGTATTAGACACAGCACAGGATGTACAGCAGAGTCTTTGTCTTCATAATCTGCAGTGGGCAAACCCCTTGAAGGCACTATTTGTTTGGTTTTAGGCAGAAAACTCAGAGCTTATTAGCACATTTTAATAAAACAAAGTATATAAATGTAGATAGATACAGAGGGACATTCTACACCTTGAAAAATTCGTAAATTTCCATGTCCCTTTAAGGCAGGGGTCACCAATCTCTGTCCTTGAGGCCTGGATTTGTGGATATCCTTGCTACAAGCAGGTGAGACGATTGCTTCTTCAGTCATCCTGATTGACTCCCCTGTGCACAGAAAGGAAATCCTCAAATCCAGGCCTGTGTGCGGCCCTCCAGGACCAAGTTTGGATACCCCTGCTTTAAGGGAACAAAGAGGCGTTTGCAATGTCTACATCTCAAAATCTACAGCATCACTCTATTTTTGTTAATTTATTTTTATGCTGTAGATTTTCATAAAAGGGACAGAAATTCTAAATTTTCAGTTATACCTTTAAAGAAAATGTATTTTTATGAATAATTGGTGATTTGAGTCTTACAGTGAGCATAGAAACAATATAGAGGAGTGCTTGTTTGTCTGCTGTCCTGTTACATTATACAGTACAACAGGGAGTGGATCTGTGATCCTGCAATTAATTAGCTGTATTTTCACCCAATAGTATACACACAAAAATATGCTAGCACTGTGCTTTCTGATTGTTTTCAAAGTCCACTCTTACTCTGGATCTTTTAAAATATCCCAGCGGGGTGAAACCATTACCTTCTCTATAGCTTTTCTGGCTCTCATAAATCATCAATCGTTTTCATGCAATATCATATTGTGTAAAACGGGTTTTTATATATACAAAATACAGTTCTGGTGTTGTATGTCCCATATCTCAGTTGATAATTCACATTTTACGTGATTAAGGATATTTCAAACGGAAGTATTTGTTTTACATGGAGAGATGTTTCTGTGTGTGAATTTGTTCAAATCACTAGAATAACTTTGCACGGGTTGATTTGTTTTATTCATGTCAGTACAGCAGAAAAAGATATTGCAGAACAAGTTTTTCTTGATTAGTTTAAAATAAAGTTTCCAGTTTAAGACTAAGCCAAGATGAAAGTTGAATGTTAGGTCAAGAACTCTAGAATCAATACTTTTGCATCCAAACTACTCATCTGAGGTCAAACCGCTATAATTACAAATGTGAGAGCTTTACCACTAATGATATGAGAGCTCTCCAGGGTCAGTTAAGGAATATTTTGTTTTCCTTTTTTCTTTAAGGATCAGAGTAAATATCATGTAAAAGGGCTGTGAGCATCTAGTTCACCACTTGTTGGTTCAAGTTATCAACAATAAAGTCAATAAAAATAGTTCTAAAATGAATCATATCTGCCTGGGACTTTCTCCACTTCTGCACAAGTTACATTGTTGTTATGGGAGCCATGCTGATAAGTGTGACTTTCATCTGGTAGGTGTCTTAATTAAACAAAACATGCAACAATAAAACATTGACATCATAATTAACATCATATGGGGACAAGGTCACTGTTGCGCTGAAGAAGTCTTCACCTGAGCATCCACCACACCACTCTTCTCATGCTTAAAATGTCACCTAGGTGAAAAGAACACCCATCAGCATGCCTCCTTATAAAATATGTGATTCATGTGCAGTGAGGGAGATGGAGAAAGCCATTGTACATCAGGCAGATTCATATTAAAACTATTTTTTTTACAGATCGGTTTTTATTGGCTTTATAAATTCATATTTCTTGAATTTACATGTTGTAGACTTGAAGCTCATAAAATCTTGTGACATTTACACTGGACCTGTAAACCCTCAAAAATGATGTGGTCCTTGACTTATGATTAGGCACCCTATGAGTTTTCCAAAAATGTCTCAATTTCCTTGCAACATTACCACATCCACTACAGTGTTGTTCCATATATCTACCACTGTGCATTCACTAGGGTGTCTGTTTGTTTAAATCCTTCCCATGTTTTTTGGAAGATATCACAGAAGTGTATCAAAATGCTTTTGGATCATTAGTGTCATTTGAAGTGTCACACAAAAAAATTCCACAGCACTGGAGCATTTACACTGGACCCAAAGGTCCCATGAATACCAGGTCAGGGATAATTCTAGGATTGCGTATACATGTCTGTCTTGTTTAATCCAGATCTGCAATTCACAGCCATTTTGAAAAAAAAAAAAAATTGTTTGAGATGTCTGTCCAAATTCTGCACTACAAACCAAACACTTGGACAAAAGTATTTTGGTAATACATGTTAACTCATGCATTGCTGGATTCCCTGGCAGCTGATTATAAAACTATAGCCAACTGAATCCAATTGGTCACAACACTGGTGCCAAATTAAATTAAATAAAATATAAAGATATTACATTTAGTGTATCTGGCCAGAGCAAGATTGAAATGATTCAGACCACATTCCAGGCACCTTTGAAAAAAAAAAAAAGGCCTTAAATGAACTGTGTTGATTATCCCTGTACACTGATAACATTAAAAACGGATAAAAAATGGGTTAATCACTACAAATTTTTATATGCAGACTTCCAGTTTTGATACCTTGGATATTTTACTAATTGCTTTATATAAATAACAAATCTATATTTTAGGGGGGGTTTCTTGTAACAATACAATGAAGAAATTGGGAGAAAAAAATATTAATTGGTCTCTTGTTGTCTTTAAACTTTTAAGCTTTTAATAATGAAGAGAGTGGACAGCTATGTCTGGTTCCAGAAATATTCAATATTGATATAATAATTAAACCTCTGTTGTTGAGTTAGTACCAGAAGTCTATATATTATATATACTATTATACCATAGCACTCTGGTTAATAAATCAGAATAATAAGAACTTTGCTTTTCATATCTGTTTTCAGCATACTCAAATTTGTGATAATCTGCCTTTCCCATGTGCTCCTGCAGAAACCGAGATCAGAATAGCACTTGGAAATTGTTATCCAAATCCATGTGATCACTGAGGAAAAACATCCCTGGAATGCTGTACCAAAACATGTACTTGAAGAACTTTAAACCATGTTTTTAGTTTTTGGTCCCATAAAATTAATGAGCTTTGCAAGTCATTGGCAGCAGAAACGAGGACACTTCTGATGTTGTGCCCTAAACCCATTAGAGTGAAACTTATAAGATCCATCTGTGTTTTGAGGGAAGTAGACTGTGTCCCCGGCCTGTCTGCAGTATTGCGCTCCATGCTTCTGACCTTTTAAGGCTTGCTTTCTCTCATGCTGATGAATTTTTAACTGGGGATTTGCCAGTGCTGACGGCATGGACACCATCCAACTGGCTCCAGCTGGTGGAATAGACAGGCTGCTTTCAGGAGGATGGGGCAGTCTTAAAGGGAATCTTCCACCTTCTTAAACATACATAATAAGAAGAAGTGTTTTATGTTATTAATACAAAACAAATTTAAAGTACCACTGTGGTCATAAATGTAAAATATCCTCTTTTATGCAAAACTACACTTGAAACGAAGCAAGATTTTTAAAAGGTAAAAAGTAATACATCCTCTAATTTATTACTAACATTAAATTGATTATTATTTATCTTAATCTTTGCCCATTATTAACCCAAGTCTTTAGAAAACGCATCACATAATTAAATATTTTATACATTTATATATACATTAATAACTAGTTATTAGGGCTCAACATTATTATTATTATTATAGTTTATTTATAGCTCGCCAACATACTCTGTAGCCCTGTACATAAGTTAAGTTCAGACAAAGATAAATACAAATTAACATATAGAAAAGCATAAATTGGTATTGACTGAATTCCACAATGATCTGCTTTTGCTATTATCTATCAATTCTAATTGCACATCCTAATGACAATAGGGGGACGCTTGTGCCAAATGTTCCAGTTGCACCCATTCTGTCCTTTTTCTGATTGCTTATTATGTTTTTGCGTCATTTAGGCCCCAGCTTTGTTTAAATGAGCAAATTGCCAGCTCTGCTGCACAGCCAAACCCAGCTTGTTGCTTCTGTCTGGGCGCGGGGATAGTTTACTTCTGGAAAATGAATTGCAAAGTCATTCGTGCAGCAGATTAATCCGATGCACAGGCGAGCGGGAACAGAGTCGCATTCCTCTACTAAATGGAAATGTTTTATATGCGGCTTGGATTCCTCCCCTCGGTCCCCATCAATATACCCAGCTTAGGAGAGATTAGCTGGGGTTTATTCTCAGTTTACACTAAATCTTATTTATAAGAAGTTGATCTGGTCTAATAAGACCCTTGTTTTTGTGGAAGAAAGAATAGTATTTTCTGTGCTCCATCTTACAAAAAAAAGCAGTGTGACTCGAAGAATCTAGTAGAACACTGAACTGAATTCATGGGGAATGAGATTGAATCCAAAGGTTGCAGGAAAAACTCTTAGATATTTTGTATCTTATGCCCCATAGGTTACCATACTAATGGAGAAGGTCTTCAACATTCAACCCTTCAGTATGTCTGACCATGGGTGTAGGAGCCAAAGAAACTCTGGGGGGGGGGGGGGATACAACATATAGTATAAAAATACCACACAACTGCTTCTCTACACATATGCACCCCCACCCCTAGTCCCTACACCCATGTGTCTGGCCCAATGTGTTGGTAATATAAACAAATGGAAATGCATTTCAGAGGATCTGTGGCTAGTAATTTATGGAACAGATCTATAAGATTATGGAGTCATCAAAATACTCTACTTATCCAATAGCATAATGAAAGTGCTGGTTATCCAAAGATATACAATTATGAATTTGTACTGTTTTCATCATCTTCATCCGCTCCCTTCTTGGAGGCTGCCATATATTTCTCCCTCATTCCTCCCAATCCTAAAGGGATAAGACTTTTTTTTATCACTACAGTGTGTCTTTAAAAATTCCCTTTAAACACCTCTCCCTTTCAGATATATTTGTTTAGATGAAATGGGAACTTTTATGGAGCTCTCATTCAGACTGAATGTGTCAACAGCTCACAGCAGGAAAGAGATTTTCAATTTTTGAAGAAATACATGTGGCCAAAATATTGCTATCAAAATATAAACTGTTGTGAAATAAAGGATGATAGAGCCAGGAATGTGCAGATATAAAGATAAATCATCATTTCAATATGTCAAGAGCTTGTTTGGGAGGAAGGATGGAGGGGGAGCTATGGGCCCCCCAAACACCCCCTGGGTCTGTGATGGACGCATATTTAAGCTGTACTTTCATGACTCCTCTGCCTGGGAGTATTTCCCTGCATAAGGGAACACAGAAAAGGTTTCAGGACTTTAAAAGTTCAGGTTGTGATGAACAGCTTTTCCGTTTATATTAGAAATACTGATTGTGAATGTAATTATTTTGGCAATTTTTATCACCTAAACAATGTGCAGAAACCCCAGTATATTTGATATCATTGGCAAACTGTAAAAAAACCTTCCCAATTGACAAATATTGAGAGGGTAACCTGACAATTTGTTAAAATGTAATTATCCTCCCTGAGCAGTTTGCAAACTTTTCAAGGGAATGGCACAACTCAGTAGAGAAGAAGCATTAAATACATCTTTATGATTATGTTTTCAACTGCTCTTTTAACAATCCAAATGTGAAAGTTCTTTTCCATTATAAGTAATTGTAAATTCTGTTTTTATTGAAGCTTTTTCTGTGTCTCTTTAAAGGACAGCTGTGGTCAGATTTTTAAACATTTACTTTTTCTTTTTTACTCTCACCAAATTCTTTTGATCTCTGGTTTGGTTTATTGCACCCATGACTCTGATCTTACCATCTGGCCCGCTACACCACTTCAGCACCAAATCCAAACCTTATTTTATGCTCAGCCTCTTGTGGTGTTCAGCAAAATGTAATCCTCTATATCCCATAACAATGATGCACCATTTTATAATTATATTAATGACCTTGCATCAATGGTGGAGCTGGGGAATTGAGGACTCTGGTGCAAAATAATTTGACCCTCCTTTATACCTTCTCTACAAGGTGAAAAGCCTGTAAGTGGTCACTGAAGCCAAAATTAAGGTGACCAGATCACCAATTTATCAGCGTCTCCCCTAATACTTTAGGTGAGCCCATTTACTCTGGTGTGGGTTCCTGGACTTTGCACTGACTGCACTGCATTGCATAAAGGTTCTATATACATATGTAAATAAATGTATGCAAATAAATAAAGAATTCCAACTTGCCCCCTAAATTTACCATTTATATATATTACCATAGTGTTTTCTTTTCTATAATGCATTGGCAGCTTTCTCTTACAAAGGCTGATGTCAGATCTGTCAATGACAACAATATTGGAACATGCCACAGACTATGGTGAAATTCCTGATTTAATGAGAAAGTAGTCAACAAAAGGTTCTTCTAAGATGCTTACTCCACAATGCCTTCAAAATAGACATTTATGCAGAAATCTAATAATGAACAATCACCGTAGATAAGTAACTGGGACCTTGCATGTTAGACTAGCGCAGCTTGTGTAACAATTAGAACAATGCTATAGAAGCAGAAAGAGTGTTGTAGGTGGTAGAGGGGGTGGGGTAGGAGCTCAAAATAGGGGATGGGGGGGGGGGGGGGTTTGAGGGACCCCCGGGCCTCCATTCTGAGCTTCTACCCCCCCCCCCCCACAGCCTATAACATGCTTTCTGCTTCTATATGATTGTTCTAACTGTAAATGTAGTAATCCACCTTAAGTGGACACAGCTATTCTCACTCAGGACCTGAATGGAACGTGATCACAATGCGCGTACACGAGTTGCGCTAGTCTAAAGCGCAAGGTCCAGGAATTGATAATAATTGTTTATCTATAGATATGTCGGAATCCTTTATCCAGATTTATTCTTAAAGTTCAAGTTCTTTATATTTCCTTCAAGAATACTGTTGTATAGACATATAACCTTTTGGTTTTATGGGCCGCTTTAATAACATTTTTTATTTACTGATAACAGATAAGCCAGACCCCCCTGCGGGGCAGCCGTGTGCCTCCGAGATGAAAGGTTCTGCCCTAACCTTGTCCTGGTATGGCCCCACGTATGATGGAGGCAGTGTGGTTCAGTCCTACGTGGTAGAAATTTGGGACTCTGTGGATAATAAGTGGTCAGACCTGACAACTTGCAGAAGTACATCATTCAATGTGGAGAACCTACTGCATGACCGGGAGTACAAATTCCGTGTAAGAGCCACCAACGTGTACGGGACCAGTGAGCCAAGCCAGGAATCCGAACCAGTGGCCTACAAAGAGAAGGTGGAAGGTACAGTTCCCAAACCGTGTCAATCACCTAGATTGAAAGGACTGGAGAAACCCTATAGAAGCTTTGTTCAATCTAAATAGTGCCATATTTGCCACCAAAAGGTTTTAAATATTGTTACTCCGTTTTATTGTTTATTTGATCTCCTCTAGAGTAATAGTTTTTTCGGTGTCTCTGCCTGTTTTATACTTGTCTTAATCTGCTCTATTGTTTACTAGTGGGCTGGGCATCTTTCATTTCTATAGTACACAGTGCAAACATACATGGGAACCACTCTTTTTGTTCTATTTACACTGTGCCAGAACAAAAGGAGGCATGCCCTCCCTACCTTATAAGTAAACATTGTAGCAGATTATGACACAGAAAATGGGTTACCCCTAGAGGTGATAAAATGAATAATAACAAATAGGTACAATATTTAAAACTTTTATTGGTAGGGGCAGGGTAAAAAAAATACCAGTCTTTGTCTTATAACTTCCACTCCAGCTTAGAGAAAAAATATTTGTTTTGTTTTATTTAGTGGTAATTTTATGTCCACATATATAACCTTTGTCTTGTGTATGGAAGCTCCCCGTCATGTCTCCTGGTTTCATATTCTCCTCCCCTATTATGTCTGCACCTCACAGACCCCCAGCTGTTCAGTATGGATTTAGGAGAGAAGAAGTAAAAGTCAATATTATTTTGCATATAGTCTGTATCTAATAATAAATATCACTTTCTCTATTTGCAGTACCTAAAGAGGAGGAGGTGGAAGTGTCCGATGATGATGGTGAGTCTCAAATATTACTTTTTATAGACTTTTGGGGTCTTCCAGATATCCTGATGTGTCAAAAGGCTACAGGAAAGTCCAGGGTAGAGCATGGCAGTAACAGGAATACAGATAGAGGGAAGAGAGTGGCCTGGACCGGCCTTCATGGGATTGGTTCTCTTTATTTTTCTGTTTCTCTCTCTAACATTTTGTTTCCTGTTTTTTTTTCTCACTTTTTTAATGCTTTCCTCTTTATTATTTTTATTTTTCTCTTTATTCTCCACTTTTTTGTTTTTGTTTCCAATGCTTCCCTGTCTTCTATTCTCTTTTATTTCATTATTTTGTTTTATCTCTTCTTTTCTTCTTCTCCTTGTTTTTGTTTTCTCCTTATCTTGTTTTTTTTCTTTTTTCTCCTTCACTTCCACACATTTTTTGATTCATTTTCTTTCTTTCTTTCTTTCTTTCTTTCTTTTTTCTCTCTTTCTCTCTGCCTCTCTCTCTCTCTTTCTTTCTTTCTCTCTCTCTCTTTCTTTCTTTCTTTCTTTCTTTCTTTCTTTCTTTCTTTCTTTCTCCCTCTCTCTCATTCTTTCTTTCTTTCTCTATCTCTTACTCTCTTTCTTTCTCTCTCTCTCTCTCTCTCTTATTCTCTTTCTCTCTCTCTTGTGTTTTTTATTGCTCTCATGGTCTCTCTATAATTCTTACACTTTCACTTTGTTTCTTTCTTAGTTTCTTTTTCTTAATTTTCTTTTCTCCTTTCCCTTGTGTGTCATTCACTCACTTCATATAACTCTCATTGTCTCTCTTTACTTCTTTCTCTCCAACTATTCTCTGTTTCTGTTTCTTTTAAAGGAAAGGGAATGGAAAAGAAAATAGATTACTTTTTCCTTTTCCTTTCTTTTCCTTCCCTTTCATTTTCCTTACTTTTTCTTGTCCTTCATTTTGCTTTCTGTTCTTTTCCTTTTCTATTCCTTTCCTTTCCTTTCTTTTCTTTTATTTCATTTTTCTTCATTTAATTTTCCTTTCCTTCATCTTTCTTCCCTTCCCTTTACTTCAACTTTATTTCCTTCCCTTTCCTTCATCTTTCCTTCATCTTCCTTTCCTTCCCTTCCCTTCCCTTTCTTCCATCTTTCTCTCCTTCATCTTTCTCTCCTTCTCTTTCCTTTCCTCTCTTCTCTCTCACTATGATAGTGTCCAGGAGCTCTGGACCCCACATTCCCAGCCCACGTCTTCCCACTATTCAGTCTATTTTGTGGATATTTCTCCAATTCTTGTGATATGCATGGCACTTACATCTGATATAAAACAGCTGGAATCTCTGGGCAGTAAAGATGTTTATTTTACCTACACTTTATATCCTATTAAATCCTTTATTGGGGCAGCTCTGGAAAGCTCAGTCTGAGGTGCATCACTCCATTGTGTGCTAAGGTTTATTTGTGAGAGTTATAAACCTAAAACATGCTCAATGAAATAGAATTCAGAAGACTTCTTGACTATTAATTGAATTAGCTGTGATTTGTTTAGCCACACGTGCATTCAGTAATCTCATAATAATCAAAATCAGTTTGAATTTACAAACCCTTCGCGATACTCCTGATGAATCAGGGGAAGGGGAGAAGCAAACATTTTCCTCTGCAGCCTTTTCTGCAAGTTTTCTAAACTACAGGTCACACATTTTTTTATGCAATGTTGCCTTTTAAGTGCAATATGAAACTATTTTGTGTTTTAATTCTGTTTTGCAGATGACAAGAAGTCTGAGCAGGATTACAGAGACGTGACCATGAATACCACACAGAAGGTGTCTGATTTCTATGATGTGGAGGAGAGGCTGGGGACGTGAGTATTTCACAAGGGGGTCTCTTGGGGTCAGTGGTGGCTCTGGCCACTGACTGGTTTATGGGCCCATTAAATGTGTGTAAACTCTTGCTAATGGGCTGTTGTAAAGCTCCTGCACTCTAATACACTGTAGGCCAGGGTTGTAGGAACTGGCGGGGGGGGGGAGGAACAGGAGACACAAAAATAGCATGCAATACATGCAATACAATATGAAGCAGTATGTCTTTCCCATGAAAGCTTTGACCCATAATTATATATGTGTGTGTGTGTGTGTATGTATATTATATTATATTTCTAGATTATTATTATTATTATTATTATTATTATTATCTTTATTTATATTGCGCCAACATATTCCGTAGCGCTGTACAGGGGTTGAGTACATAGCAGAAAACAAATTAAACACCTTGTAAAGAATGGAGGGCCCTGTTTTTGAGCATAAAATCAAATGTACATAGAGCTTGTTTCCAAGGCACTGACACAAGATTGAAAACTCGCAAACTTACAATCTAAGGGTTTATGTGTGATACAAGAGGGTGACAAATGCAATTGAAAGCAATTGGTTCAGTAAAGTGGAGGGGTCTGATTATATATCTAAATATATTTTTTTAATTATATTGGGGGTGGGTGGTTGGGTGGGGTAAGGGGCATTGTGAATTTAAATAAAGAAATTAAAATAAAAAAGTTATTGAGGTCCTTTCAGGACCTGTAAGTCTAAGAGGACGGTTTAAGAATTAACTGGGTGACATAAAAGCTCCTATAAAATATGGCATCTTGTTATTGATAATTTCCTTATGCTTTTAATCAGTAGATCATTATTTGTATTCCTGTTTATTGCTATGTTTCTATTAGAGTTCACTTCCCTCCTGTAGAAGTAGATAAACAGAAACAAAGTGATGGCTCCCACTATAGAATAACTGCATATAAGTGTTTGATAGCGGCCAAAATGTTTTTAGAAAGAAAAAAATAGGCACAGCCTTTAATTTACAATCTATTTCTCATGAGTATATATATATTGCAGATATGTGACTAGAGTTTAAAGGGATATGGATGTTTTCTGAATCTTACAAGGTATATGATATACCTGTGTAGCGATCTACTTTTATGTATTTTATTTTTATTAAGAAGAAGTGCTTATAAGCTCTTTTACTAGGTATATAATATACCTTTGTATCTATTTACTTTTATTAAGAGGGGCTTAAAAGATTTGTTTTTACTGCCTACAATCAAACATATAGTTCCTGTATGGGTCTGCCCACTGCAACATATGTGGATAAAGACTCTGTAGGGCTGGATGTTTAGTGTCCTAGTGTATATTTGTATTATACGCCGGATTATACTGTGTTTTAAGATTTGTAATAAAGTTATGTTTTTATAGAAAAATTATCTGCTCTTACTGATTATTATCTATTTCCAAAGCTCGATTAATATCTTGGTTGTCTTTGTATGCTAGTCAATCAGGGACCATGTCTCAGCAGCACGTTGCAGAATGTTACTGAGAGATGGTCACTGATTGGTTAGTATGAGTAAGTCTGTGAGTTCTCAATTTTGCAAGGCACTTTGGACACCGGATTCTAAGCTCAAAGTGCTTTCCCCAAAGACAGGACTCTTCATCTTTGTAATGTGTTAATATTGTTTTGCTTTGATCACAACTTATGTATAGCGCTACGGAATATGTTGGCGCATTACAAATGATAATGATAATAATATGAGACACGGCACAGCAAGTACTACACAGTCTGTGTCTTCATGAGCTGCAGAGGGCAGACACAAACAGGAACTATTTGTTTGTTTGATTTTAGGAAGTAATAATAAAAGTAAATAGATACACAGATATGTTATATACCTTGTAAAATCCAGTAAACCTTCCATATTCCTTTAATGTTCTACCTTGTTGTTGATAATAATATTACTATATTTATTAAAAGTATTGTTTTTATTTAATATATAATAAAGAAAGCTTTTACTCCGATTCACTGAGCCTCTGGGGGTTTCTTTCTTTCAGGGGAAAGTTCGGACAGGTGTTCAAACTTGTTGACAAGACAACCAAAAAAATTTGGGCCGGTAAATTCTTTAAAGCGTATTCAGCCAAAGATAAGGAGAGTATACGGCAAGAAATCAGCATCATGAACTGTCTGCATCACCCCAAGCTGGTGCAGTGCATCGACGCATTCGAGTCTAAAAGCGACATGGTCATGGTTCTCGAACTGTAAGTATCGTATACTAGTCAATCCACTAAAGAGTTAAATATTGGGCAAATTATCACAACCCAAGTATGTAAATAATCAGTGCTTAAAGTGACAGTATCATCATTCCTATCTTTAGACCCTCTTCGCAGTTTGTAATATGTGACATTCTAGATAGGAGCAGATAATTGCTTTATAATCTTGGAGTGACCGCTGTGCTTTGCTCTGCTCCTTCGTGACTGGCATCTTCTCAGTTCAGGTGAATAGATACACTACATTGAAGCACCAACTGTCCTGTTACTGATGTTATACTAGTGTGCAAGGCAAACTGAATAGTAGTATTTAGTGGAGGTGCAGTAGGTGCAAAGCACTGGAGCCAAAAAAAGGATAGGGGTCCTCTATTGGCACGAGAATTTTGGAATAAAGGGGACTCTTATTTATTAGGAAAAAGATGCATATTATTATTTATATAGACAGGTAGCATGACTGCCTACTTATATTTTTGGCTTTTTATTGACCACTACAGACACCTACACAGTGTGGAGAGGTTACAAGGAATGCCCAAAATTATTTTGCCCCTCTTTGACACCTGCCCCTTGCTAATTGATTATAGCTTTGGAAAATTGATGCTTGCTCCTTTCTCCAGCACATGCTCTGAAGCAGACAGCTTGCATGAATAAATACAAGCCCTTTTCTCCAGAAATATAAACACCTCTCTTATAAATGTAGCTTTCATCAAAGTAAAATGGATGTCTCCACCAACCAGCAGAAGCATCTAAATATATTTCTTCTATTAAAAAACAATAGCTGAATTACATTTTTGCTGTCTAATTATGCTTTTCAAACTTTTGCACCAGGACCCCTCTATTCACTAGCTCTTCGTCTGCTGGTGTTAGTACTATGAGCTCTGCATTGCAAGTTACTCTTTCTGAAAGTGTATATATTGACTTATGATTTCTTTATACAGGTAGGTAGTGTGTGTATAATGTTTGGTTGTGTTAATTGCTGTTTATGGAATCACAGCTTTGTTTCAGTACAGTGCCTCACCTTTACTCTCATTAGGATATACAATCTAACTGAAAGTAGGCAAAAGAGAGGAAGTGCTACAAATTCAGAAGCACAAATCCGTTTTGTTTCTAAAATAAGTACAGTTCTGTAATTAGATGTTTCTTTTACTGTGTTAGGGATTCAGGCAGTGATACATCTTTAAAATAATTGATCTGAAAACATAGAATAGCAGAAATACCTAATTATCTCAAAGTTTACTGTCAAACGACATGTGAAGGTTTAGATCTTCATAGATTGACCTTTGAACAACTAATTTCAGTTAATGATCCAATCAATTGTTAAAGAACCACTATATTTAAGGGTCCCATTGAGAAGTATTTAACAAACAATATTATTGGCTATGTAAGAGCCATGAACAAAACAAATGGTTTTAGAGAAAAATCTTAACTGTTGTAGATTATTTTGTGTAATGCAAGACTACATACTGTGTGACTTTCTGAAACTTTGCAATCTGATGGCATTTACTAATCTTCTGAATAGTGCAAGGAGGGTTCGCAAGAAGGTAGAGGGGCAAGGGACTTGCCAATTACAGGTTTTAGGAATTTGACACCTATCCCTTCTCCAGCACATGCTCTGTAGCAGTCAGTCAGCTTGCATGAATATATACAAGCTCTGTCCTACAGAAATGTAAACACCCCTCTCACACATGCAGTCGTCGTCAAAGTAAAATAGTTGTCTCTTCCAACCAGCAGATGAATAAAAATGTATTTTTTTTTTCTATTTAAAAAATAGCTGAAATGTGTTTTTGCTACCTGATTGGGTTACAGTAATCTACAATAATAAGTGGGAATTTATTTTCTCCACCATTAGGTTTCCTGAAAGTGAAAGGCTCATAGGCTTTAAACATTCAGGTAATTAATAATCCACCCCGGAAATGACCGCTCTCTCGCCGTAGTATGTGAAACATTTACATCCATTTATAAAGCATACAAACATAAATCATGAAAAGTAAACCAAGGCTTGTTTTATTAATTACTCTGTTTGTACATGGACTTAGTGTCATCTGTCAGGGTCCCATTAATTATATCCCAGAGCGTGTCGTGTTGCAGGGTTATGGATGGGAGACATTGCAAGCTCCTGAGACTTGTTTCTTACCATTAAAGGAGAAAGAATTCAAAAGGTAATCAGGGCTTTTTTTCAGGACAAATCAGACCCCATTCCTGCAGCTTCTAGGAATCCTCTCAAAGAGGTTTTACACACAATTACTTGAAGGTAATTAAGAGCTCTCCTGACAAGGGATGAGAGCCAAGAGACCTCACTCTGTCTGGAAACATCTCGGCCCTGAGCACTTTCATTACCCTTCTCTGGTAGGAGACTGCTCCTTATAAGTATCTGCTGTGAGTTTCCAGTAATAATAAGAGTGGGCAGGATGGGCGAGAGATGCAGAGCCTGTGCTGGGAGGCTTATAATGAATTTAATTATTGCAAAACAATAAAAAATAATCCTATGCAAACCATCCTCTCCAGCATGTTCAGTTGGGAATTAAAGAGATACAGCACTTTTTATTCATACAACAACATACTTTTGCAGTGTCTATTTAATGATGCTGTTTGTGAATGTTTCAGTTAAATCTAATTCCAAATTGTTTAACTTCTGTCTACTGGAAAATGGGGTCATTTACTTAATAAGACGTAAGAGCTGGTCTTAGTCTATTATGGCTGACCATACCACAGGATAGTGTGGTTGGATCTTCTTGATCCACCAAGTTTTCCATTTAGCCCCTGATCCTGCCACGGTGTGTAGTGGTTCCATCATATTACACCAAAACAAGGGCAACATCATCAATAAGACAAAACATCCATATTTGTCCCATGACCTTTCCTTACAGTTTATATCTGTTTTATGCTGTAATCTAAACAAAAATGAATATTTAAAAAAAAAAGCAACATGTAGAGTTTGAACTTACATCCTTCCATATCAGTGGCTTTACTTATTATGCCATGTCTCTGAGAACAAATGACATTATAAGTAACATGAGAAATGCAACACTTCATTACTCAGCCTGCACAGCTTGTTCTAATTAAGGCCACCACAGAGTGTCGCTATCTGGTATACAGCCAATTCAGGAGAGCATGCAAGCAGTCTAAAACCCTAACTACAAATGCTTATAATTAAATCAATGCAGTGGCACTTTCAAAAAGGAAAACACTTTATTTTACCTGTTTTTCAATTGTCTGTCTTAAGGTAGAAGCACACATCTGATGATTTCAGTTTAATAGAGATTGATTGTGTCCTCGTTTTGGTTATCAAATCTGGGAGAATAAAGATATAATATACTAGCGAATTGCCTGTCAAAAAATGACTGCAATGAAATTGTAAGTGAGCTAAGGGTGTTTGGTGCATATAATGTGGCTGATATAATGTAGCGTTGTTCGTTTTCTATGTCGTGCAAGTTTTTCTTAATATTCGTTTTCTATGTCGTGTGAGTTTTTTCGAAATATCCGTAGCTCTTTGGTGGGGTTTTTTGGAATATCCGTAGCTGTTTGGTGGTGTTTTGCATGTTTATGGTAGTGTTTTGCGTGTTTAGGGACCTTTAGCCTCGTTTTCGTTTTGTTCGGCGGCCATTTTTTCTCTTGCTTAGGTGATTTTCGGGTCTCTAAACTCCGAAATTTGTGCTTAAATGGAAGTGTCACTTCACTTGCAGAGGTCCTCGGTACCCCCCCCCCTTTGCTGTGAGTAACCTTTTTATGTGTTTGTTGTTTGTATTTGTTGTGTTTGTAATGTTTTTGGTGCTGCGCAGGTTGCGTCCTTGTTTTCTAATCTTGTAGGTGTTTTTCGGCAAATACGTAGGTGTATGGTGGTGTTTTGCGTCTTTAGACTGCTGTGGCCTGATTTTCGTTTTTTTCGGCGGCCATTTTTTCTCTTGCTTAGAGAATTTAGTGTCTAAACTGCTTTAATTTGAGTTAAATTGAGGTGTAACTTTAGTTTTCAAGGTCCTGGATGCTCCCTCTTGCTGTAGGTAAGATTTTTATGTATTTGTTGTGTGTATTTGTTGGATTTTTGATGTTTTGCTAGGGCCGCGGGCTCGCTATGTGAGCCCGCAATCGTTAGCAACAACTCGTATGCTCACAACTATATATGTGATGCTGGGATTAGCAAGCTGATTTAGTATAAGGTGGCACTGTTATTTATTTGTTATAAGTACGTTTTGTAACCCCTTCTGGATTGCTACCTTGTCGTGGGGAAGGGGCTTGTGTACCTCTATGAAGCTGTGCGCTATACCATGTATGGGCAGGTCATAGCAGAGAGGTCAGACAAATTGTGGTCCACTGGAGAAGAAACTGGCAACCCACTCCAGTATCTTTGCCATGAAAACCTTATGGATTAGCATATCTAGACACAAGATGTTCCTGGTGTGCTGCGGTTCATGGAGTCATGGAGAGTTAGGCATGACTGAACGACTAAACAACAACAAATGATTTGCAATGGATTTATTTGGTGCTCACGCATATAAATTAATAAAAATAACAATTAGAAATGGTATAAAAATAAAATAGCAAAATAAATTGCAGTGTTGCACCATAAGCTTGAAATGCATTGTTCATATAAGCATGAGACCCATGTGCCCTGAGCCTGCCTGCTGTTCACTTACAATATTGACTTTTTGTATCATTTGTAGCCCTTACGAGGCTCCATTGTTCCTCCAAACGGAGATCTGATAAAGACTTTACAGAAAGGAGCTGCTTTAATCAGCTGCACCTGCTTATTTTCTAAAAATGGACTTTGAGCATCACAGAATCGTGACCGCTGACCGCAGAGCTTTCCAGAGAATATAATGAATCATAAGTGGGGTCCTGGGACTGGGCCATGGTCTGCAAACACGCACAGGACTGTGGTTAAATACACAATGCAATGTGTTATTTTTGTTTGTTTTCCATCAGTTTAATCAGCAAAAAGCATCTAAACAATATAAATATAGAAATCACTGCACATAAGCAACTTAACCTGTAAGTTCACACAAAGCAGCCCCACAAGGAACTCAGGTCCAAATGCTTCTACTTGCCCTGTCCTCATGGGCAAACTGAGAGAATCACCTCCTGGGATGCAACCTGTGATTGGATGAGAAACCAGTATAAGATTATCTCTGTAAAGGGAGAGGTTTTAAGGGGAGGATAAAGCATTTGGATCTTGCTTCCTTGTTGGACATCCTTAGAGCTAGTTTAAAATCTCTAAACTGCAGTTTTATTTGCATTAGTATACTTGTTCCTAGATTTCTTAGCTGCTTTTTTCTGTGTCAATGGCCATACATAAGCCTAACTTATTAGAGTTGGTGAATGTTTTAACAAAGTCACATAAATCTATGCAATTACTTCTGCAGTTGTGTTATCTGTCCTCCTTTCCACTGGTATTTCTTTATTTTTAGTTTAGATTATTTTTATTTTATTTTTTAATATAGGATGTGGTTTTTGTTTATTTAATAAATACTTTTCTACAAAAAAGATTTAAAATCTTAGCAAAAAGTTGTTTTTGTCTCCAGGGACTGTTGAGCTCCACTTGTTATAAGTTCTTTGGTTCCACCCACAGGGTCTCAGGAGGAGAACTGTTTGAGAGAATCATTGATGAGGATTTCGAGCTGACGGAAAGAGAAGTTATCAAGTACATGAAGCAGATCTGTGCGGGGGTGGAGTATATTCACAAGCAGGGGATTGTACACCTGGATCTCAAGCCCGAGAACATCATGTGTGTCAACAAGACGGGGACCAAGATCAAACTCATCGACTTTGGGCTGGCCAGGAGACTAGGTACTTGGCATCCTCTGCTCTGAATGTGGCACAGACTCAGTCCACCAAACGTCAACTTTAGTGTTTTGCTTAATCAAAGCCTCCAATCCTGTAAGAAAGTTTGGTCCTAGAGAGCCACAAACAGGCCTGGATTTGAGGATTTTCTTTCTGTGCACAAGTCAATGAGGGTGACTGAAGCAATAGTCTTACATGTACACAGCAGGGATATCTTCAAATCCTGATCTGCGTGTGTTTCTCCAGGACTGAACTTGCCTAACGCTGTCCTATTAGTTGTCCAGCTGGTGGGAGCGGGCCTGTCCAGGAGGTTATCCTAATTAGTGACTTTATCTGCCTCCTGCCACTGCAGAAATATTGGGACAGCATCCTGGACAGATGTTCTGCCACTCCTTGAACACCAAATAGGAGGTGGAGTGAAGCTGCTCTGATAAAACATGAAACTCTAAAATTAAAATATCCATTTTTAATGAAACATTAAATTTAGTTTCAAACACTGATTTTTATTAATAATCAGGAACCTATCTTATGAGCACTACAGTGGCCCATCAATGTATATATGTATGTTTTTTTTTTTATAAAGTATCAATAATTTCCCTATTCTAGGGATTTAATCTAAAGCTATAACTGTATTTATAAGAAAAAAAGTAGAAAACACTGGCCAAATGCATCATATTAAGACATGTATGTGTGTGTATGTATATATATATATATATGTCTCATTTGCATGTTCCTGCCCAATCTCCCAGAGTGCAGTACAATTAGGGGTGTAGGAACTGAGGGACAAATTCCCAACCAGATTAAATTAACAGGGGACACAAAAAATAGCAAAATTAAACTTAATCACGTATTACCAGATTTGGCCACTAGGATGGCTATGGATAGGCTATGGAGCCGTATTTCGTTTCCATGAAAGCTTTGACCCTTAATTTATATATAATATCTAAAAATATCATGTTTAATTATATGGGGGGTGGGGGGGGGCAGGGGCATTGAGAATTTGAGAAATTACAAAAATGACATTGAGAAATTACAAAAAAAGTTTGAGGAGCACGGCTGCAATGGGGCCACCCCGGCTTCCTGTCCTGCGAGTAGCGTGGAATGATCCCCCACAGATTTTTGTTTTTCAATGTTTAATGTTTTTTTTTTTTATTTATTCAACTGGGGTTACAAATGTACTATTTATAATTTTAAGTTGATCCCCTCCGGGGTACAAAAACAGACGGATCTCAGCCACGATGGTGAGGGGGAGGCATCTAGTGGCAGCTTTCAGGACTGAAATAAAGAGTGAATACATATTAGAATTAGAAACAGGCACTTATTGCTAGCCTTTCCTCTCGCCTGCGCTCATTGCAAGCCTCTCCCGCTCGCGGTGCTCATTGTGAGCTTCGATGAGCGCCTTCCTCTTGTCTACTGTACGAGTTGCTCATTGCAGGGTTCGTTAACCTGCAAGTTTAGTGCTTGGAAATGTGTCTCCTTCCAGCATCTCCCCCTGTCCCTTCCTTGTGTCTTTCTCCTCTGTGTGTGTGCTCAATGTTTGCGTTGCGCGCGTTGACTGCCATTGGTTTTATTTTCAAAGTCCTGCATGCTCGGCATTGTTGTAAGTGTTTGTGTGTTCGGTGTGGTGTATTTTCTAAGTCCTGCATGCTTGGAGTTGTTCGTGTAAGTGTTAGTGTCTTCAGCGTCATGTATTTTGTACGTTTTGCAAGCCTGGTATTGCTGAGCCTCGTTTTCATGACGTTTCTGAAATTTTGCGTTAGGCGCTTGAACGGTGCTGCGCCTCAGGCTGCAATGGAGCGCCAAAGGCGCTCATTGCAGCCAAAGTGCTGCACTGCTGCTTTACCTCGTTTTGCGAGGCTCGCATGTGTGACGGCGCTGCTGGCTCGCCTCACTTTGTAAGGATTGCGGTTGGTCCCTTGTTTCACGAGAGATACAACTGCATTACCAACATCGCAAATGTCCCCAACACTGATAATTATAAATGGGATTTAGTTTTTAGTTAGATGGGTGGGATCACATTGGGCAATATGTGATAGACAATGAGGAGGGGGGAAAGGTTGTATGATGGTGAGAAATGTATGTGTGCTCCGTTATAAGACTGAAACTGTAACATCAGTTGACCATATAGAGAGCATCACTGAATTCATCCTCAGATATTATAGTACATCAACAAAAATAGTAATGGAAAGAGGCAGCACTGAGTAAGGAGACAGCGAGGGAGAGGAGGGAGGATGTGAGATGGGTGTTGGAGAGTTTACTGATTAATGATATCATAAACACCAAAGAGGTCCAAGAGGATTAACTGGAGAAGAGGTCTTTAGATTTGGCTGTGACTCATAAGTAATAGAGCTTACATTTATTACCAGTCTGGTCTTGGTTTGGTTAATTTACTACAATCCGTGAGTGGGAATAAAACATTGAATTGGAATAAAAAATGCGTGTAGAACAGCAGAGTTGTATGGCCTGTGCACTGTTTAGACTGAACTGTCCCTGTCTTGTGCAGTTTACACTCTCTGTCTGTCCTATGCAGATTGTGCTGTGTGTCCTGTTCAGTTTACACTCTCTGTCTATCTGTCCTATGCAGATTGTGCTGTCTGTCCTGTTCAGTTTACACTCTCTGTCTGTCTGTCCTATGCAGATTGTGCTGTGTGTCCTGTTCAGTTTACACTCTCTGTCTATCTGTCCTATGCAGATTGTGCTGTCTGTCCTGTTCAGTTTACACTCTCTGTCTGTCTGTCCTATGCAGATTGTGCTGTCTGTCCTGTTCAGTTTACACTCTCTGTCTATCTGTCCTATGCAGATTGTGCTGTCTGTCCTGTTCAGTTTACACTCTCTGTCTATCTGTCCTATGCAGATTGTGCTGTCTGTCTGTCCTGTTCAGTTTACACTCTCTGTCTGTCTGTCCTATGCAGATTGTGCTGCCTATCTGTCCTGTTCAGTTTACACTATCGGTTTGTCTGTCCTATGCAGATTGTGCTGCCTGTCTGTCCTGTTCAGTTTACACTATCGGTTTGTCTGTCCTATGCAGATTGTGCTGCCTGTCTGTCCTGTTCAGTTTACACTATCGGTTTGTCTGTCCTATGCAGATTGTGCTGCCTGTCTGTCCTGTTCAGTTTACACTATCGGTTTGTCCGTCCTATGCAGATTGTGCTGCCTGTGTGTCCTGTTCAGTTTACACTCTCGGTCAGTCCTATGCAGATTGTGCTGTCTGACTGTCCTGTTCAGTTTACACTATCGGTTTGTCTGTCCTATGCAGATTGTGCTGCCTGTCTGTCCTGTTCAGTTTACACTATCGGTTTGTCTGTCCTATGCAGATTGTGCTGCCTGTCTGTCCTGTTCAGTTTACACTATCGGTTTGTCTGTCCTATGCAGATTGTGCTGCCTGTCTGTCCTGTTCAGTTTACACTATCGGTTTGTCCGTCCTATGCAGATTGTGCTGCCTGTGTGTCCTGTTCAGTTTACACTCTCGGTCAGTCCTATGCAGATTGTGCTGTGTGACTGTCCTGTGCAGTTTACACTTTCTGTCTGTCTGTCCTATGCAGATTGTGCTGTCTGTCTGTCCTGTGCAGTTTACACTCTCTGTCTGTCTGTCATATGCAGATTATGCTGCCTGTCTGTCCTGTTCAGTTTATACTCTCTGTCAGTCCTATGCAGATTATGCTGCCTGTCTGTCCTATTCAGTGTACACTTTCTGTCTGTCTGTCCTATGCAGATTGTGCTGTCTGTCCTGTTCATTTACACTCTCTGTCTGTCTGTCCTATGCAGATTGTGCTGCCTGTCTGTCCTGTTCAGTTTATACTCTCTGTCAGTCCTATGCAGATTGTGCTGTCTGTCTGTCCTGTTCAGTGTACACTTTCTGTCTGTCTGTCCTATGCAGATTATGCTGCCTGTCTGTCCTGTGCAATATACACTCTCTGTCTGTCTCTCCTGTTCAGTGTACACTTTCTGTCTGTCTGTTCTATGCAGATTGTGCTGCCTGTCTGTCCTGTGCAGTTTACACTCTCTGTCTGTCTGTCCTGTTTAGTGTACACTTTCTGTCTGTCTGTCCTATGCAGATTATGCTGCCTGTCTGTCCTGTTCAGTTTATACTTTCTGTCTGTCCTATGCAGATTGTGCTGTCTGTCCTGTTCAGTTTACACTCTGTCTGTCTGTCCTATGCAGATTGTGCTGTTTGACTGTCCTGTTCATTTACACGCTCTGTCTGTCTGTCCTGTTCAGTGTACACTTTCTGTCTGTCTGTCCTATGCAGATTGTGCTGCCTGTCTGTCCTGTGCAATTTACACTCTCTGTCTGTCTGTCCTGTTCAGTGTACACTTTCTGTCTGTCTGTCTGTCCTATGCAGATTATGCTGCCTGTCTATCCTGTGCAGTTTACACTCTCTGTCTGTCTGTCCTGTTCAGTGTACACTTTCTGTCTGTCTGTCCTTTGCAGAATATGCTGCCTGTCTGTCCTGTTCAGTTTACACTCTCTCTGTCTGTCTGTCTGTCTGTCCTATGCAGATTGTGCTGCCTGTCTGTCCTGTTCAGTTTACACTTTCTGTCTGTCTGTCCTATGCAGATTGTGCTGTCTGTCTGTCCTGTTCAGTTTACACTCTCTGTCTGTCTGTCCTATGCAGATTGTGCTGCCTGTCTGTCCTGTTCAGTTTACACTCTCTGTCTGTCTGTCCTATGCAGATTGTGCTGCCTGTCTGTCCTGTTCGGTTTACACTCTCTGTCTGTCTGTCCTATGCAGATTGTGCTGCCTGTCTGTCTTGTTCAGTTTACACTTTCTGTCTGTCTGTCCTATGCAGATTGTGCTGTCTGTCCTGTTCAGTTTACACTCTCTGTCTGTCTGTCCTATGCAGATTGTGCTGCCTGTCTGTCCTGTTCAGTTTACACTTTCTGTCTGTCTGTCCTATGCAGATTGTGCTGTCTGTCCTGTTCAGTTTACACTCTGTCTGTCTGTCCTATGCAGATTGTGCGGTCTGTCTGTCCTGTTCAGTTTACACTCTCTGTCTGTCTGTCCTATGCAGATTGTGCTGCCTGTCTGTCCTGTTCAGTTTACACTCTCTGTCTGTCTGTCTGTCCTATGCAGATTGTGCTGCCTGTCTGTCCTGTTCAGTCTACACTCTCTGTCTGTCTGTCTGTCCTATGCAGATTTTGCTGCCTGTCTGTCCTGTTCAGTTTACACTCTCTGTCTGTCTGTCCTATGCAGATTATGCTGCCCTTCCTGTGTAGTTTGCATTGTTTGTCTTGTGCAGGTTGTGATATGTGTCTGTCCAGTTCAGATTGCTCTGTGTCCCCTGTACATATTGCTGTCCTAAATGAAGCTAGTGAATGGAGGGCCCCAGTGCAAAGAAATCTGGGCCCCTTTTTTCAAATGCTCTATACAGGTGTGATACCTGTCTGATTCAGTTAAAAGTCAGAAATATATGTAGTGTGTCAGATTGCCCCTCCATAAAAATAATTGTCTACAGGAAATGAAGACTCTACAATGAATGCAGGTTGTTGCTGGTTGCAGAGGGAGCTTACAATGTTGTGCTGCGTTGCACCTGCTGCACCAGCAGTAACTCCACCGCTGCTCTGTCTGTCCTGTGCAACTTGCACTGTCTGTCTGTCCTGTGCTATTTGTATAGTTTGAATTGTTTGCCTTGGTCATATTGCACTGTTTGTCCTGTTCAGTTCGCCCTGTCTGGACTGCTTGAGCTGTGTCTCTGTCCTGTTTAGATTACACCATATGTCCTGTACAAATTACTCTATCTGACTGGCCTATGAAGTTTGTGCTGTCTGTCTATCCTGTTGAGATTGCAATGTGTGTCTGTCCTGTGAATATCATGCTGTCTATCCGGTACAGATTGCATTGTGCCTTGTCTGTCTGTCCTGTCTATCCTGTTGCTCGTCCCTTCCTAACTGTTTTGTCTATCCGTCCTGTGCAGATTTCACTATTTGCCTTTTATTCTCACTATGTAGTCAGTAACCCAGACTTGCAGGTACCTTCTATATCTATATTCATTGCATGTAAACCCAAATCTAACCCTAATCAGCTGCTCCATCTAACTTTAAGGAGCGAGCAGCTCGCTGACCCCTTCCCGACCGCTCTCTCCAGCTCATTAGGGACATTATTATGGTTGGAAATTCTTCTCTAAGTAATGGGATTTGATTTCTGCCCTTTTTTGGTCTGCTTAATAGCTCATGTAAACCTTCATTTCAGATAAACTGACTGCACAGATTCTTTAATCTTAACTCCTTCAAAGCTTTTTACTCCAGAACCTAGTAACAGCAAGCGAGTGATCTGCAGAACAGAGCACCAGATCAGGTTTAATGTGCTTCATTTGAAGATGACTTGGCTTTGGAAGTAAACCTGGAATTAAACACTGAATCTTACATTTGACAGACTGCCCCCTATCTATCTATCTATCTATCTATCTATCTATCTATCTATCTATCATCTATCTATCTATCGCTTGGTTTAATAAAACATCAGATTGGCATTATGCTTTGCATAGGCATGATTACATTCCTTAAAGTACCACAGGAAAAGCTCACATTTATTGAGGTTGTAAGGAAAAATTATAAGTTGAAGTGTCTTAAAGAGACGTTTTCACTCTAAAATACTGTTGTTGTTTTTTAGGTTATTCTTATAGCGCACGATAAACTGGCTATATGTTGTATTATCCATTATTTTCTAAAGGGGATCAATCCTGGGAATTTCCATGTTGTTGTATTTACATGCAAATGGACAGCTCATACATATTAATTAGCTGCTTGTGCTAATTAGGATTACAGTCTGTTTGTGTCTGTAGTGGCCATAATAAAGCCCCCCCCCCCCCCCCCAATCTTATCTGGCAGTTAGCATATCAAGCCACTAAATCAATTCTAAATATTTCACTAATTTTTTCCTGTAGATCAAAACTGTTAATACAATGTATAGACCATATTACAATGTAGAATGCCTTTTAAAATAGGCAGCAGAGTCCCTTTAAAATGAGTGTAGATGTTAGATTTTTATGTAATAAGTAACAGAAAGATCCACCCTCTCTCTCAATCTACAGCAATTACCTAAAATTAGCAGGGGGTGATAAAGTAGTTTAGTTCCAAAGGCTTATCTTTACAAACTATTGCATGTTTGTTTATTTTTAATTTCTGCATTAACTGGGAGCTGTTCAATGTCATTTTAACTGCATGTGATAATGTTAATTCTGCTGGAAGGCTACTCAACTCATCTACTACCCTTTCTGTAAAGAGGTCTTCCACCTTCCAACTTCAATTCATCCTGTTCTTGTTCCTCTTTATCTAGAAGACGCATTTGCAAGCATTTGTTATGTACACAGGCATTTGGTGGAAGCCATGCCATTACACAGGGGTACCCAGAGCTTGCATCCAGCTGAATGTACCCAGATCTTGCACCCAGATTTATGTACCCATTTGTGCCATGCCTTTATACAGAGATCCCAGATCCTGCAGCCAGCAGTATGTACCCAAGGGTGCCATGCCATTATGTAGGATACCCAGACTTTGCCAGGCTGTTGTAGCAGTCCACCTCGATGCCCTCCACTTCCCTTCCTTTGGTTCTCTGTTAGTTTGCTCTCCTGAGGACCCCCTGCGGGGCTCCCTGTCAGTCTCTGGCTCCCCGGGCAGCCCCTTCAGCTCCAGTAATGCCCGGTGGTACTTGCCAATCGCCTCCCGTTAGTTCTTGTCCTTGTAGCGCTTCGCCCCCTGGGTCTTGAAGTCCAGTGATCTGTGGATCAGCTGCCCTGGCTCCCCCAGAACAGATCTGAATGCGTGTGTACATATAACAGAATTGTGCTTCCACCAAATGCGTTTGTGCGTACATATAACTGGATAGGTCCCAGTTCCCTCCTGAAATCTTATTAAACCCTTTGATATATTTGAAGGTTTCTATCATATCACCCATGTAATATATTTTGAGTACTTCAGCTTCAAAATGAAATCAATAGTTCTGATGTGCCTGCCTCCCTGCTGACCGTGGCTGACATATTGACTATTTTATCTGTTGCAGAGAGCACCCCAAACCTTAAAGTCCTGTTTGGAACCCCTGAGTTTGTGGCCCCCGAAGTAATAAACTATGAACCAATCAGCTACGCGACCGACATGTGGAGCATTGGAGTCATCTGCTACATCCTGTAAGTTTGTATCAAGGAAACTATACTGGGGTGGAAAAGATAAAAAGGAAGTGCTTCTTAAATACTTAAGGAATTGCAAATACTCAAAGATATGTTTAGAACTTGGCTTTAATTTCTAAAACACAATTAAGAAATGGAGCAATCTCAGTTGCTTGGTTTGTTCAGCCAATCAGATTAAATCTCTAATCATCACAGAATTTTTTTTTTACGTTTCCCTTCCATGGAGAGTAAAACTACAATGGATACATTTACAAACTATTTACATATATATTTTTAAACTTCTCCAAGTGGCCTTTACTAAAATCACTATAGTGCAAGAAAAACTACAATTGTTTCTGAAGTATGTAACAAACTAAAATAGTGGCTGTGAGCATAAAAGTATTTTTAGAGACAAATTTGAATTTTGAACATTGTTTATTTATAGAAGAATCCATGTTATCTTTCTTTCACCACTCCCTGGAAGTTGTGTGGGTGTGCTTTGTGTTATCTATAAGTGGAGGGAGGTGAAGTGGATTTATTAGGTTATTAAATCTCACTAAATTTAACACCAACCCCCTTCCATCATCCATGCTTAGAAGCAGGCAGTTTGCATCAATAAATTCAAGCCCTGCTCTCCAGAAATGACCCTCCCACATAAACTACCTTTGCTAAAGTATCATGGATGCCTCTAGAATCTATCAGGAACATTTTTTTTAAATTACAAATTAGCTTATGACTTATACCTTGCTAATTATGCAATCTTTTCAAACAGCTGTCCTCTATCTGTCTAGTACTGCATAACCCACTCCCACTGTAAATAAGAGTTTATAAGTTAAGTTGTTCATAGGAGAGAAATAGTGAATATAAAGAGAGCGCGCCATGCACCGCAGTGACTGCAGGGAGGGTTTGGTGGATAATCTGAGCAGTGACTATGAGGGTACGATTAGCAGAGATCATCTCCTCTTTGATCAGTTTACTTTTGCATTCCAAGCAAGAGACAGTTTCCACTATCTGTCAAAACAATTCCTGCCCGTTATTACTTTAAATGGTTATTGCTGGGGCCAAGGAAACTTCCAGATGAGAAGGAGAGATATCCCAGTGGGAGGAAGTGTCTCTGCTCACATTTGTCAAAGCTGCCTGCGGATTCACCCTCATGAAAATGATCATATACATTTGGATTTAGGATACTGCAACTTTCTTGGACACAGACTTTCATGGTAGATCCAACTAACCCATTGAGCCTTCTAGGAATTTCAGACTTAATTATTTAGTCAATGCGTAGGGCATTCTTATATTAATTTATTGTTGTCCCTTCCAAATCCTCTAGAAGTCTGCTTCACTTATCCACTACCCTTTCACAAATTACTTTTTAGTCTATAAAATGTGTATATGTATGATGTGTGTGTGTGTATGTGTGTGTATATATATATATATATATATATATATATATATATATATATATACTTCTTGAACTTAAAGAAACATGGAGCACAACTGTTTTTTTTTTCAAGCATGTATAAGAGTGGACTTTAAACATTACAAAAATTGTCCTTTGCATGAAAGAATAATTAAGTAAAACCTGTATTAACTTCATTGAAACTAAAGGGAAATGCAGACAGTATAATTTAGTCTCATTGGCTGGAAGAGCAAGTCTGAATGGGTTTTTATGTTTTGACACCTTTATTTGAAAAAAGAAAACACACTGTTGCACAATGTCAAATACTTACTAGCTCTTGTAACTCTCTAGGTTCAGGCTGTGAACTGCAGTATTTCCTTTTTTTAAGGCGCTCTTCCTTTTTTTTGAGGTACCCTTTACAGGGAAGCGCCAGTTGACAGATGTCTAGTTGGCCTAACAAAAAATCCGGCCATGCAGATAGTGAGCAGAGCACTTCACTACACCAGGAGACAAGCTCTGATATCTGTCCCATAGACATACAGTAGCTTGGGGGGGGGGGGGGGGGGGGTTATGCGAAGGGGCTCACATTGCAATGGAACCCCCAGTCAAACACTGCTTTCTGGACTTATATATATCTAGCTTGGCTAATGCCACAAGCAGGTTGATGAGGACGTCCCTGGTCATATTGCCCTTTGTACACAGTAGTATGTGTGGTCTGACTAGGGATCTATATATTGACTTTAGTACCTTTCATGCCAATTCCTCTTCCAAAACAACCAACTGGATTTTTCTGGTGTTTTACTTGAATTTTACTGAATGTCCTAAACAATGGCAGTGCTACTTCTGGTGCAGCAGGTGCAAAACACTGGGGCCCACAACATGGTAAGGGTCCTGTGCTACTGTCCGTAAATTAAGAATCTTAATTTATTAGATGAAGATGGCAGTTAGTTACTTCATAGAAAGGTGATCTGATCACTATAGTATGATTTAAGGAAAGGTGTGAAAGAGAAACACAGAGAAAAGCTATGGAGGAGAGAAAGAGGTAGCAAGTATTTAAGAAATGGAGAGAGGATATGAATTAAGGAGACTGATGAGCTGTAGAAGCCTTTGATTTCTTGCAACACTTGGCCCTGACTTTTCCTGGACCTTTGGGAAGTGTCTCCAAGTCTAAATAATAATTCTCAAATATTATGTTTTTTTATGACACATTTGTTTCCGTGTGGAAGATGTTAATGTCTTCTCTACTGTAACCGCTGTTCAGTAATAATGAGGATGTTCTTGTAAAATCTCAGTGTTTTACGCTGATTTATTTTGCTCTAAGATCCTAATTAGGTGGAGGTTTCCTGTCTGTTTTTAACATCGGCCAAAACTATTCTGAGCGATTTTTTTTTTTTTTTTTTTTTAGAACTCATAAAACTCTCTGTCTGCTTTATTAGTAAAGACACACGGCCCGGCTGGAGAGAGGCTGCGGTGCTCAAATAGTGCAGTGTATTTATATATCTTTACGTAATGCTGGCCGCAAGCACACAACACGGCACAAATACTATTACACAGAAAAAAATCATGTTTAACCTGAAGAGCTTACAATTTAAAGATATCCCACATTTCCCACTGTTTGCATTTCTTAGCCTTGGATACATTCAGAGCTCCATATTATCAATTGTCCCTTTGTTTCCTTGCTATATTTCATTTTGACTTCTTTTTCCCTACCATGTCCCATGCCTCTACCTACTCTCCAAATCACCCTTAAGCTTCACAGTTATTAACCCAACAATACCTCTTCTGCATCCCACCCCATTTCCTCATTCAATTCCATTGCACATCACCAAAACCCACCAAAGATGCAACTCCATGAAGCCCAACTTAATCTCGCTCTCTCTCACAACATGTTCCCCCACCCCCCCTCTCTGGACATGTCCCACTCCCTCTCTCTCTCTCTCTCTGGACATGTCCCACTCCCTCTCTCTCTCTCTCTCTGGACATGTCCCACTCCCTCTCTCTCTGGACATGTCCCACTCCCTCTCTCTCTCTCTCTGGACATGTCCCACTCCCTCTCTCTCTCTGGACATGTCCCACTTCCCCTCTCTCTCTCTGGACATGTCCCACTCCCTCTCTCTCTCTCTGGACATGTCCCACTCCCTCTCTCTCTCTCTGGACATGACCCACTCCCTCCCTCTCTCTCTGGACATGTCCCACTCTCTCCCTCTCTCTCTGGACATGTACCACTCTCTCCCTCTCTCTCTGGACATGTACCACTCCCTCCCTCTCTCTCTGGACATGTCCCACCCCCTCCCTCTCTCTCTCTGGACATGTCCCACTCCATCCCTCTCTCTCTCTGGACATGTCCCACTCCATCCCTCTCTCTCTCTGGACATGTCCCACTCCCTCCCTCTCTCTCTCTGTACATGACCCACTCCCTCCCTCTCTCTCTCTGGACATGTCCCACTCCCTCCCTCTCTCTCTCTGGACATGTCCCACTCTCTCCCTCTCTCTCAGCACATATCCCCCCCCCCTCCGATCTCACAACATGCCCCCCCCCTGTCTCTCTCATTATGTCCTACTCCCTCCTCCCCTCTCAGGACATGTCCTACTACCCCCCCCCCCCCCCCCTCTCGACATGCCCCACCCGTCGGGACATGTCCCACACTCCCCTGCTCTCTTTCTTTCTTTCTTTCTCTCTTTCTTTCTTTCTCTCTCTCTTTCTATCTATCTCTCTCTTTCTCTCTTTCTTTCTTTCTTTCTATCTATCTATCTATCTCTCTCAGGACATGTCCTACTCCCCCTCTCCCTCTCACCCCAGCACCCCTATCCCTCTCACCCCAGCTTCCCTCTCCCTCTCACCCCAGCTTCCCTCTCCCTCTCACCCCAGCTCCCCTCTCCCTCTCACCCCGCTCCCTCTCCCTCTTTCACCTGATCCCTCTCCTTATCTCTCTCTTCCCCTCTCCCTTTCTCTCCCCCTGCCTCACCATTGATTCATATGGTATTACCCAGTTCATTATTTGTGATATATATATATATATATATATATATACAGTGTATATATATATATATATATATATATATATATAGTTGTGAGCATGTGAGCCGTTGCAACGCTTAGGTCGCAGTTGCTGGCAAGGAGCGCCTTTACGAGACACGTTACGACCCATTACGACCTTGCAAAAATCGCCCGCAACACGTACACATGAAAACATGAAGAATACAACAAATGCACACAACAAATACATAAAAAGCTTACTTACAGGAAGAGGGAGCATCCAAGACCTCGAAAACTAACGTTACACCTCAATTTAACTCAAATTTAAATAGTTTAGACACTAAAAAATTCTCTAAGCGAGAGAAAAAATGGCCGCCGAACAAAACGAAAACGAGGCTAAAGGTCCCTAAACACGCAAAACACCACCAAACACCTACGTATTTGCCAAAAAACAACTACAAGATTAAAAAACAAGGACGCAACCCAAAAACATTACAAACGCAATAAATACAAACAAACACATAAAAAGGTTACTCACAGCAAGGGGGGGCACCCAGGACCTCTGCAAGTGAAGTTACACCTCCATTTAAGCACAAATTTCGGAGTTTAGAGACCCGAAAATCACCTAAGCGAGAGAAAAGATGGCCGCCGAACAAAACGAAAACGAGGCTAAAGGTCCCTAAACACGCAAAACACTACCATAAACACGCAAGACACCACCAAACCGCTATGGATATTTCAAAAAAGTCGCACGACATAGAAAACTAAGGATGCTAAATCAGCCACATTGTATACACCAAACAACATTAGCTCACTTACAATTTCATTGCCATCATTTTTTGACGGCAATTCGCTAGTATATATATATATATATATATATATATATATATATATATGTATGTATGTTTATAGACATACAGCCAGAGGCATCTTGTGAGCTGCCACTGCCCCCTTGTGGTTCATTATAGCTGTTTATTGACTCACACAGCCACGGAGCAAGTGAATGGATGGTCCCTGAGCAAAATAATTTGGGGGCCCCATTGCTACTTCTCCATACCAAATAGGCACCCGTTAGGGTCAATAAAATGTAATAAAATCTATGTAGTTGGTCAAATCATTCCTAGTTTGAAAAAAAATTACACCTATACATGAAAGGAGCTCTGGTCCTTTTTTTGGGCCCTGGTGCTTTGCACCTGCTCCATCAGCAGTAGTTCCGTCACTGTACACAGTTGTATTTTACTGTTTATGGTAAAGGACCCCACTGTATTAAGATTTATTTTCAATATTATTAAAAACAATTTAAACATTTAAAAAAAATGGTAATTTTTAAGGTTTTTTATAATGTGCTCCATTCCTATTCTTTGGTACGCAGCCTACATGGACAGAATGCCTTTAAAAAAAAACAACTTTCATATATTGGTCCTTTAACACTTTATTAATGTTAATGATCATCTTAATGTTTCAGTAAAACATGTTATCTCCTGAAACTCCAGATATCACTATTAATGATATAATTGCTTTTATAAATATTACCATTTATTTACCAATTAGATATGTCTGTATATTATTAATTAATAATAATAATAATTTACTTAATTTCAAATGTAATGGAAAGTGTGAGGTCATTGTGTGATGTCATCAAATTAAACATAACTTTTGCTACATGTTCCACTCCAAACTATTTGGTAACAAACTATCAGAATTTCACTTATCTCTTGTTATTTTTTTTCTATTTTTTTAGTTAAAAAATAGCAATTAGTTGTGATAATTGTGGCTTCGTTACTCATTTATAGAAGTTTTAGAAGTACAGAAGTAGTAAAAATATCAAGCTTTGGTTAGATAGCAATCCTTAACCTTTTAGGGTTAATGGGAATTTTAGTGAAGATAAACTGATTGAGTCCATATTCGATGTATCCTGAGGACACAAAATGTCAACAGACTAAATTTTGAGGAAGAAATAAACAGTCAACGGTAATTTGGCAGCTCTCTTCCTGGATGTTGATTGTCTCTATTCAAGAAATAACTAATATAGTAATTAGATAATATAGGAATGAGCATGAGACGCAATGGAAACCTGGACATGAATCAGCAAAATGAGCCGACAAATAAACACACACTCACAGGCAGAGTATGCGGGTGCATGAGCAGAAAGAAATCTCCTGAAAAGGAAGAATCCCACAGAGCAGCTTCTCGCCCACTTACTAGGAGGGTACATGGTCAGTGCCAGATACAGAGCACCAAATCAGAGATGATTATTTAGTTTATTAATTGTGCAAAATATTTTAAAAGGTTTCGGCTGTGTATGAATATACAAAGTATTTATAAAACCTCAGCCCTCTGATGAAGTCTAATGCATGTGAAACGTGTTAGGGCAATGCCTCTTCTCTTTATATATGCTGTTTTTATTGGCATTTGTTTTTGTTTTTATTGTGCAATGCTAAGGCATGTTGTGATGGTGCTACAATTCACTTCAAAGTGTGGAGCTCACTTTGATGGTTGTTTGATTAAATTGTTGTTATTGTTGTTTTGTTATTCAGCTGTGTCTGACTCTCTGTGACCTTATATACCACAACAGGCCAGGCACTTCTGTCAGCCACTGCCCCTCTGAGCGTCATCAAGTTCATGCTCATTGCTTCAATGATCTCATCTATCCATCTCCGCCTTCAATCTTTCCCAGCATTAGAGTCTTCCCTAGGGGCAAAATGTTTGAGCTTAAGCCTCATGATCAAATCTTCCAGTGAACAGTTAATTTCCTGTAGTAGTAATTCACTGGGTCTTCCTGCAGTCCAGCTGACTCTAAGCTGTTTTCTCCAGCACCACAATTCTCCGGCGCTCAGCCTTCTTTATGGTCCAGCTCTCACATCCGCACTTACTACTGGTAATACCATAGTTGTAACTATGTGGTCCTTTGTTGATTATTTAATATCTTTGCTTTTTAATAGACTTTTCATAACTTTACCCTCAGTAGCAAACTTATTTTAATTTCATGGCTGCAGTCACCATCGGCAGAGGTCTTAGAACCAGGAAAATAAAGTATGTCGCTGCCTCCACTTATTGATTAAGTTATATAGTTTCTAATTGTGTTACTTTGTTACATAGTTCACAAATGTTGAGATGTTGTTTTATTTTAACTGAACACACACAGTGGTTGTTAAAATCTGCCCATTATTTCTCTTCCAGGGTAAGTGGTCTCTCTCCTTTCATGGGAGATAATGACAATGAAACTTTGGCCAATGTGACATCTGCTACCTGGGACTTTGATGATGAAGCTTTTGATGAGATATCTGAAGATGCCAAGAACTATATCAGCAGCCTCCTAAAGAAGGACATGAAGTAAGGCTGCAGATCATGTAAACTTACTGTAATTGTCAAAAGAACATTTCCAAGTAAAATATTTTGCTGACTTTCTGGTAACTTTCCATAGATCAGACTACTCTCTGCTGGGAGCTATTGTTTGCAGATAATATGTTTATATCTCAATGTATTTGAACAAATCTTCTATTTATCATTTGAATTGCATCCCACGGATCCCAGTTGGTTTAGATGCAAATGTTCCTTATAATTCAAGTTTTTTTTTTTGGTCTTACCTGATTTGTCACTGGATAAAATCCTTGATTGCTGTTTTTACAAACATTTTGCCATTGCCTAGACCAGTATTTCAATATTTTTTTTTAAATATGGGCTCTGCTTACAAATGTTTTCTTCATCATAAGTGAGTAACTTCTGTAATCTGGTCCTACTTTCCCAACATTCATCTCTCTGACTTAACTCTGTCTCTAAAGGAGCCGTTTGAATTGTACCGACTGCTTCCAGCACCCCTGGCTTCAACAAGACACCAAGACTATGGAAGCCAAAAAACTATCTAAGGACAGAATGAAGAAGTATATGGCACGGAGGAAGTGGCAGGTAATACCAGACTGGATCATCACTAACACTATGCCCTGCACCCAAATGGGCAGCGATGAGTAAAGACATAACCCACAAACCCCCAAAAAATTACTTCTATTCAAAATAGCCATTGGGATTTCTTATATAGCAGGCCTGTAGCATAGGATGAAGTGTTGGACATTTTGTCTCTTGAATTGATAGATTCGGTATTTGGTAAATAAGTATATGCTGGTGTCTGCAACCATTTCTAATTAAAGGTATTTGTAAGTGAGCTGGGTTTTGAATGCATCTGATAGAGGAGAATTAGTAGTGTATGAAAACATGTGTTATATAGAAAAGTTCAGTTTACTTACAAGGTTATTTGCACAAAAGTCAAATCCAGTGGTTCACACCCACAGGACGCATACATAAGCCGGGTACACACAGGAAATACAGCAGTGTACCCACAGGAAATACAGCAAGATACAAATTTTGATCTTTCTGGTACAGAGCACTGGAAGTAACTGCTGAGGTTCTTGTACTGAGCACTCCAGGAGCGACTGAGGTGAAGAATGATACAATGTAATAGCCTGATTCTGAATTTGAATGTTATGCTAATTCAGGTGGGATTTTCTAGGGGCATACACGATAAAATGCAAATGCCAAAAAACATAGGAAACTTTCCTAACTTCAAGGTAAGCTAATTAATGTTTATTTTGGGATGTTTTCATGCAAACATTTTTTTCATACACTTCTAATTCTCCTCTATCAGGTGCATTCATAACCCAGCTCACTTGCATATACCTTTAAGGGAATATGGAAGTTTTCTGAATTTTATTTGTTATATAATATCCCTGTGTATCTATTTACTTTTATGTACTTTATTTTATTAAGAAGTGCTTATACGTTCTGTTTTTACTACCTAAAATAAAACGGATATTACCTGATTGGGTTTGCACTCTGCAGCTCACGAAGCCACAGACTCTGCTGTAACTAACCATGATATATTGTCTGTGGAGTGCGAGCTACACAGGGTGGAAGTACCAAACTGAAAACCTTTTCACCTAACCAACCAGTGACAACATGCTGCTGAGAAGTGGTCCATGATAGGCTATGGACACTACGCTTCACAGCCAGCCCCATAGAGGGGGTCTGCATACCCTGCAGTGGCCAGACCCATACAGGGACTATTTGTTTGATTTTAGTCAGTAAAACTTAATAAACTGAAGTACATAAAAGTGAATAGATTGGCTCTTTAAGGAATATAGAAGGTTCCTATATTTTACTATATTTATATATTTATATATGTATATATATATATATATATATATATATAGTCTACTTTTGTATAATTGAAAACTTTAGAACAAGGAACCAGAAAAAGCCATTGCATAAGACTATGAAGATGTCCGGTATCCTTATGTGAAACGGCACACTGACATATGGGTCTGGCCTTGTTTTGGCTTTTACTAATCTATGAAGCAAACTAGCACTCATTTGAATCCACATCTCCCAATTATTAATATCATTATCATTTTTATTATGTTTTTTTGTATAATACAGTAAACACTTGGATACATGTGGCATACATTTACAGACAGTACATTTGTATATGCATTGATACAAGATAAGTTGAGGATCCAAGCGCTACGGGATATGTTGGCACAATATAAATAAAGATAATAATAATAACAATCTAAGTGGCGATGATTTGCAATCATGCTGATGAATCTGAAGAGTCATATGTTGATCTGTTTTGAGCCACATTTTGCACCTGAACCATTAGATTGTTGACCCGGGTATAGACAGCTAGTATAAGGGATTTCTTCTCCAGCTAATAATAATCACACTCACTGGTCTTCATGATACAGAAAACTGGGCATGCAGTGCGGGCAATTGGGCGACTCTCTTCTATGGCCATGATCTCTGGATTAAGTGCAAAGAAATCTTCTGGAAGTTCCCCCACCAGTCCTCTATCTACAGAACCAGAAGCCAATGAAGGTAAATATAAATATTACATGTAAGTGTACCCCAGGGCTGCCAATGCAAGGCTTGATTACGGGTTATCTCATCAGGTTGACAGATAAACCATATGGAAGCATTAGAGGGTGGAAAAGGGGTCATCCTTACATATATATATTGTGGTGCTGTTCTGTATTCACGAACATCTTACAATTCATTAATAGAAATATTAGATTATTTTCCAGACACTTTAAAAGCAATACATCTTGAGATTAAAATAGAAAGCTTTAAACTGTTAAAAGACTGCTGTGCATTGTTACATAAAAATGTGATGTTTTCTTAAGCAACTTTAGCAGATATGTACACCAAGAGCATAAAAGCACTTTTAGAAAAATCTTAGAAATTTCTATACACAAAACGATTCTTCAATCTTGTGTGGTGTCCGCACTCTCGGCTAGCTTGAAACCTAAAGGCGTGTGCTTATCTTTACATCAGTGAAGGAAGGGGTGGGGAGGATGGATTTCTTATATCATTAGGGCTTCTAGCAATCAAATAATTAATTTTATTGTTTTAATAAAGGGCTATCTAAAAAACAGTTAGATGGAGCTTGGTAAGAAAAAAAACAACTAAACTTTTACTGTGCATTTGAAGAGTCATTTTTTTAAAACCATGCCCCCAGGCATTATAAGCGCCTTCTCTCACCACCCCTGAATAATATATTGTCTGTGTAGTGGGAGCCGCCCAGGGGGACGTATCACACTAAAATCCTTTTCAGACCACTCTGTAAAATAAAATTAGTAGTAGGCATTAGTATAAAAGAGCTGCTAGCAATGTACACAAATACACTTTCTAGTCATCTCCCACTATCATACTACAAGCACGGTATGTCTGATCGGAGAGCATTCTCCAGCAACACTATATAATTCAGTGGAGAGATAAATAGCCCATACTGTCTGGATCACTATTAAACATAATAATTCAATGTTTAAACACACAGTAAAAGTTGAATAAATGTTTTTTTTCTTTATAAAAACCAAAGTGGCCCATAATCATGGTGTTGCAAGGATAATTGCAAGCTCTGGATTTGTAGAAACATAACCCGTTTTTCTAGTTTATGATGTTTCCCCTACATAATTATGCTCATGGTCCGAATCATATTTTGTCATCTTAGTGAGGTCCTGAAAAGGAACAGGATTTTACAGAGAGTATAAGATTTTAACAGTCCCAGGATACAGGTGCTATATTGTATTTATATTTTTTTAAATCTTTTTATTGGATGCAGACTTTGCCAAACAATCTGTTGCAATTTGAGTGGCAATTATATCAGAGACGTTAAATTTGCCAGATGACCGTTTGCTATCACTTCTGGAGTAACTTTCACCTTTCCCTGTTCCACAGATGATAATCAGGTTTTCCTGGAGTCTCTATCTGAGGAGAGACCCCCCATCAAACCGTCCTTCACCACAACCATCCAGGATATTGAGGTTGTAGAAGGAAGTGCTGCCAGATTTGACTGTAGAATTGAAGGTAATTCCAGTAGTGTGAGAGCAAGATGCCGGCTGTGTACCTAAATATATCTACACTTATCTGCCTGGCTGTTTTTTCTTCTGTCCTACTTAAAGTCCCTTTAGTATTCAAGTCAACAATCCTAAAAACAGAGTTAAACGCAGTGATACACCTTCATGTACATCAGTCAAAATCAAGAAAAATTTAGTAAAACAAGTTCAATTTGAGTTTTGTTGTAATGTAATTATTTTAGATGCTGCAGAGTTAGCTTTTACAGCACTCAAGCAATTTACTTAGCTTGAGTCCTTGGAATTTAGGCTGCACTGGGAACAAGCTCTCCTGTACCGAAAGGATTAAATATTACAAGATCTCTCTAATTGTTTATTTATTCTCTTTCTGTTTTGCATTTTAGAGGTTAGAATGTCTAAAATAACTAAAGGAATAAAATGACAATGTTTTTTGGGTTGCCATATTGACTTTCAAATGAATTTGTGATTTTCAGTGTTTACAGTATTTGAAAGTCTATGAGCACACATCCCTTGATCAGCTCTGTCTCTATGATTAACTGACATACATAAAAGCTAAACTCGTGAAATATTCATCAATTAAATAAATAAGAAATAAAGTATAAATTAATTGGGATTCCCTAATTCCTCCATTTACTTTCCTGCAGGTCACCCTGACCCTGAGGTAATTTGGTATAAGGATGACCAGCCCATCAAGGAGTCTCGACACTTCCAGATAGAATATGATGAGGATGGGAACTGCTCCCTGACCATCTCAGAAGTCTGTGGGGATGATGATGCCAAATACACCTGCAAAGCCATCAACAATCTTGGAGAGGTCACCTGCACTGCGGAGCTCATCGTGGAGGTGATGGGAGAAGAAGAAGAAGAAGAGGAGGAGGAGGAGGAGGAAGAAGAAGAAGAGGAAGAGGAGGAAGAGTGAACTATGATTAACCATCAGACAGATTTCTAGTAGAACAAGACAATGGAACTTTCCCTATAGGGCCCCGAAAGACACTTATTCAGAGACCCTGGAGTGGTAAAAAATATATATATTTAAGTTTATCACCAGTGGGAGCTATTGTCCTGCGCATAATTAGATAAGACAAGTTCTTTGTTTGGGCATTATCACAGCTCAGCATCCCCCTATATACAGACTCTCGGCCCTCAGAAGTGTTGCATGTCTGGAACACCTGTGGGTCCTACAGAAGAAGAGGGAACAGACATAAGATGGGTTCTCTGCACTCACTACATAAATGCTCCACATTCTTGGAAAAACAGCAGGGGTGAATTAGGGATGTGTGCAAGTATTTAAGAAGCATTGCATGTTTGCGGACCCTTAACATAGAACATGCAGCACAGTGATGCACAAGCAAGTATTAAGCATGTAATGATGGCATTATAGTATTGCCTGGTGCATTAATACAGGAGGATCTGGCAAGATGTGTTTATGAAGGTGAAATCACTATCAGTTCCTTGTAAACTACCCCCAACAGCTGACCCAAGGGGCACAGAATAAAATATTTTGTATTCCATAGACAGGAGCTGTACTGCTGTTCCTAGTCTTCACACCAAGTGTTTCCTTACTCCTATTACAACTAGTAACAATACATGTCTTTGCATTAAACGCATGCCATACACTTCTGGCATTTCATATCCCTTTTACAAGCTTTTGTGTAATGGACAGTTAATACACTATTCATGCGGTTACCTGCAGATTATTTGCTTTCTATACATAAAACAGAGATGTTATGCAGACAGCGTCAGATCTGGACACAATTGCGACTTGCCTGATGAGGCAGTTTGACTCCGTTATGTCACTGAGTTACTAATTCTGAAGTACAATGAGGTGACATCAGGAACATCATGTATATTTCTATTTAAACAGTCTTCAGTGCATGCAAAGCCCAAGGTGGTGCAAATGCTAAATCTGGATATTTACCCAAAATGGATATAGTTGAAGGCAACATCTTGTTGTTACACATGCCACAATAATACTTGTTTGTGTTTCATTTTCTGTTCCCTAATGTATATTTTAGATGAATGAGTGCAGAGAACCCATTCTGGAACTGCAAATAGATAATACAATCCCACCAGTTTGGGATTGCTGTTTTATACTGTTGGCTAAACTGGTTCCTGTCAAGGGAGGGTGCTCTGAGGGTCAACTCATTAGAGGTATCACACTCTGATGAAGATATGCATTGGCTTTACTATGCTTTAAATATTCCATGTATTGGTTGCACCATGCTCTGAGGGTGCCATTTATTAAGATGCCATGCTTTAAAGATGGTGTACATTGTCTGTACAATGCTCTGAATTTATCATGTCTTTGGTGGTGCCATTTTGTGTTGATGGCGTACATTGGCTGTACCATGCTCTGAATATTGCCATGTATTGCTTGAACCTTGAGTATGCCATGCAGTGGTTGTACCATTCCCTGAGGATGCCATAGATTGTTTTTACCATGATATAGATGAGCTGTATAAGGTGGGTGCTGTGTTTTCAGAGAAGGCTATAAATCATACTTCCCAGTCCCATTGCCCATAATCCAACTTGTCTTTACAAGGAAGGTTTCAAAGACTGTGTTCTCTTTTTATAAGGACAGCAATACTAGCACCACAATCTGCTTTATTCACAATATAACTAAGCACTTTGCTGTCCCAAGTGTAACACCAGGCTCCAAGAACTGAATAGTGATATGAAATGCCAAACCATTGTGTGTCTGTGTGGCTCACTGTGTGTCTGTGTGTCTGTGTGCCTCACTGTGCGTGGGTAACTCCCACTACAACTATTTTGGGGTCCCAATTAGTGTGTCTACACATTTAACCCTATCAAGACTAGAGAGTCTTGTAAGATTATTTTTTTTGACAGTGGGTTTAAATCCACTCTGGTTCTTAATGAGTTTACAAACTCCTGAATGGTTTAACAATATATTATATTAACAATATATTGATGCCTTTCCGATATATTGATGACTCCAAACCACACCTTTCTTGCTCAGTTCTGAGAAAGTGTTGATTTTCAGAGTTACTTTGTATTTTTTTTGCTCTTGCTGTGTTTGAAACGGGGATTACATTGTATCCAGCTCTTATCAGATGTCATCCAGACATTCAAACTGATCTGTTTACCTTTAATTTTGAAATGTATCAAAGTAATAAAAATATATATCTGTATAATATAACAACATCTGAGTTATTTCCCCACTTAAGATATGTATAGGTCACTTTAATATATTGTATTGATATAATAAAATACATGTGCTTTCCTAAAAAAAGCAAATAACAAAATCTTAAGTTTGGCCAAATGCAAATTATCTGGGAATTGAATAAGGATGTTTTTGGATGGAAATCATTGTTAAATAATTTGTTTGGATTTGGGTCCTGTATTCATTGAAAAATCAGACTTTTTTTTATAACAGTGACCTAAATCTCTGCAGAATTAATATGTTCAATATATTCAAAAAACTTTGTGTGTTAACTTTGCACAGGGAAAAAATGGAGTTTCATTTAATAATAACAACTATTTCTGAATGTGTTTTATGTTAAGCAAACTAAGTATTTCTATTGTCAATGTTTAACTGGCTCATGTGAGAGTGAAGGGTTAAACCCTAGTGAGCTGGTCCTTCCTTGCTGTTGCCTTGTGCTCTCTGTCTCTTCCTTGCAGATAACACACTATATCCACAGGATTGTCACTGCTCATTATACAGAAAGTTTTTTTTTTTTGTTTTGTTATTGTGTACAAAGCTTTTCTCACAAAATATAAATGTGCTATTTGTTTCTTTATGTTGTATTTTAATTAAATACACTATTTTTTTCTTTTTCTTTTTTTTTTGTTGCCAATTTGTTAGTGTCAGAAATTGATGAGATGAGGAACTACATCTGTAGTAACTCACATCATAAATAAAGACTTGCACAAAGCATGCTTTCTGTACCTCCAGCCTCCGTCTTGTTTGTACAAATGGTGTGTTTCTTCTCTTTAAAGGACCACAAAAGTCACCTATATGTGCTCTCCACCATTACATAGAGAATGAAAAGTAAGGTTAATTTTGATTATTGATGCTGAACTGGTGGAGCTATGATCAGTTGAAGTCTGACTATTTCAGTGAGTTAACTGTGTCTGAATGAGTAATGAGCTTTGTACCGCACAGAACAATGATTAATTAGATTCAGGTGCAGAAGCTTTCAGCAATTGAATCAGGCCTTGATGTACTCCATTGTAAATACTTAGTCATATTCTACCAGTGCATGCAATAGATGACAAAATAGCTCAGTTAGTAATGCAGCTGCTTGTGGAGCTAAAGGTCCCAAGTTCAATTTCACTTAAAGACAGATATTTCTTTACTGTTTTAAAGATCAGACATATATTTTTTTAGGTTATATTTTAAAGCTTATGTCAATATGAGGAACTGTTGTCTTGTGTTTTTTTGCTTATGTGAATAATAATGATTATGTAAAAATTCCTGTACACACACTCACTCACACATTAAATAACTAGCTCTCAGTTCACTTAATTATTCAATATAAGTATATCTAGTTCAAAAACATGAATTTATTTTAGCTTTTACACATAGCTTTTAAAGCAGTGTGTTGGTGTAGTGTAAAGTGAGTTTCATGAAATATTTTCATTAGTAAGTCATCGGTTCTAATTAAATGCCTTCCACTTGTTTTAAATTAACAGATGTATGTATTAACACAAACATGACTGATATAAAGTGGAAGGCGGGGCATTCAAATCCAAGACTTAGCAATGATACAAAAAAATCTTTAAAACAAGATGCTTACCACTTAGAAATATAGTGTAAATCCCTAATACAATGTGTAACAATTAAACAATATCTTGATCAGTTTAAAAAATTTAATTTTTAAAAAATTCCTGATTTTTCACCCTTTAACTGATGGTGCAGAGCACATATGGTGACTTTTGTGGTCATTTAATAATATTATTATATATTACTGTTGTTGTTATGCTTTATTATTATTATTATGAACTACAGTATATAAATGAGCCCCATTTAACGGTTTCGATCTGTTCATGTTACTCTCCTATACTGTAGAATAGATACATTTCCCACCAGTGGACCAGGTGATCTATAAACCAAATAATTAGAAACATAATTAATAAGACACCACTTGAATAATAAAGCTTCATAAAACGTAAAAAGTAAAAAAACAAAAAAACACCCAGGCTTTACATTTTTTTCACTTATATTTTATTTATTTAAAATCAACCTTTACATTTGTAACTTGTATAACCAATTATCTTTTACTGCAGGGATCTAAGTAGCTTTACAAGATTGTTTCCTGAAGCTTCTGTCTCAATAGACCATGTCCTTGTAAACTAATGAGCATTGCATCAGTCCTAATGAGCGTACTGGCAGTTGAAGATGTCCTCCTAGTGTATTTTTTTTTTTTACATTTTTTACAAGATGATATTAATAAGGTGACATTTAATAGGGTGATATTACATATGAAACATTGTGGCACATGGTAGTGCTGTGTTTAAAATGTTAGGCTCCCCTCATCTTCCTAAGGACAGAGGAGATCTCAAGGACAAGCACTGGCCCAGGAACGGCTATTGACAACCCATGTATTTGTTATACCTTGCAAAAACCTAATCTACTATTTTCTATTTCCAAGCGGTCTTTGGAGGGAAAAGTCTGGGAATCACAACTCTAGATTACTTTTTGACTCTCTGTGGTTTAGTTATTACCTCCTCTACTGGATAATTTGTTATCATTCTTTTACTCTGTAGTATATGCTGAATTTTGCAAAAAGTCAACAAAGCCTGGGCCTAGGACAGCAGAACATCAAGGGCATGCCTGCAAAATGTTTTCCTCTTTCAATCACTCCCCATTTATTTATTTTTCTCCACTTTCCACCATGCCACTTCTTCCTCTTCCCCATCTGCCACTTTAGCCCCCTTTCCCTGTCTCTCCATAGTTTCATTATCTGCTTCTCCGGTCCTGTCACACATTAATAATAAAATGACATAATTTTTACAAAATGTTACGGTAATACTAAGATAATAAAGCAGAATAAAACTATTTTGGTTCAACAGAGTTGAATAGATGAGCCTGCAATCTAGAGGATGGGAAAATGTAACAGAGATGCAATATTACACTCAATATCTTTTCTGGCAGGCTGTAAAATATCCAAGAGAAGCACTGTACAGTCTCATAATCCCAATCTCCCCATACTGGACGATACACAGTTGGGCGTAAAAAAAAAAAAAAAGTAATTTATTTTCTCTCACACACATTTTCGTGTTTTGTTGCCTCAAAACACAAAAATTAACATGGATTGTTTGAGGATTTGCATCATTTAATTTACAGAACATGCCCACAACTTTGAAGATGTTTTTTTTTATTGTGACGCAAACAACAAATAGGAGAAAATAACAGAAAAAGTCAGTTTGTACAACTATTCACCCCCCCAAAGTCAATACTTTGTAGAGCCCCTTTTGCGGCAATCACAGCTCCAAGTCACTCTGGATAAGTCTCTATGAGCTTGCCACATCTTACCACTGGGATTTTTGCCAATTCCTCCTTGCAAAACTGCTCCAGCTCTTCCAAGTTGGATGGTTTGCGCTTGTAAACAGCAATCTTTAAGTCTCACCACAGATTTTCTATTGGATTTAGGGCTCGGCTTTGACCTGGCGATTCCAACACATTTACATATTTCCCTTTAAACCACTCAAGTGTTGCTTTAGCAGTGTGTTTGGGGTAATTGTCCTGCTGGAAGGTGAACCTCCGTCCTAGCCTCAAATCACGCACAGAGTGGTACACATTTTGTTCAAGAATATCCCTGTATTAAGCACCATCCATCTTTCCCTCAACTCTGACCAGTTTCCCAGTCACGGCTGCTGAAAAACATCCCCACAGCATGATGCTGCTGCCACTGTGGGGATGGTGTTCTTTGAGTGATGTGATGTGTTGGGTTTGTGCCAGACATAGCATTTTCTTTGAAGGCCAAAAAGTTAAATTTTAGTCTCATCAGACCAGAGCACCTTTCTCCATACATTTTGGGAGTCTCCCACATGCCTTTTCGCAAACTCAAAATGTGCCATTTTGTTTTTTGCTGAAAGTAATGGCTTTCTTCTGGCCATTCTGCCATAAATCCCAACTCTATGGAGCATACGGCTTATTGTCGTCCTATGTACAGATACTACAGTCCCTGCTGTGGAACTCTGCAGCTCCTCCAGGGTTACCTCAGTTCTCTGTGCTGCCTCTCTGATGAATGCCCTCCTGAGTGGTGAGTTTTTGTGGGCAGCTGTCTCTTGGCAGGTTTGCTGTTGTGCCACGTTCTTTCCATTTGGTTATGATAGATTTTATGGTGCTCCTGGGGATCTTCAAAGATTTGGATATTTTTTTATAACCTAACCCTGACTTGTACTTGTCAACAACATTATCTCTTACTTGTCTGGATAGTTCCTTGGTCTTCATGGCAGTGTCTGGTTAATGGTGCCTCTTGCTTAGGTGTTGCCGTTCTGCTTTCCGGGGCGGGAGTGTATTGTAAAGTCAAAGGGCTGCTGCGCTAGACTCCAGCTAAGCAGTTTGGCATTGTCTCCTGCGACCTTGTTGAGCCACACTAATGTGATCTGTGAGTAAGGAAAAGGTTTGCCCATACAAATACCGCTGTAGCTTCTTGAGAGCACAAACCACTGCCAGGCATTCTTTTTCGATGGCGGCGTAGCTTACTTCTAGGGGTAATCGTTTTCTGCTTAAGTAAGCCACCGGGTATTCGCCGCCATCTGCTCCAACTTGGCTCAATACAGCCCCCAATCCAAACTTAGAAGCGTCTGTATGAACAAGAAAGTGTTTGGTGGGATCAGGAGCAGCCTGTACAGGGGCCTGGATTAGAGCGGTTTTCAGTTGCTGAGATGCCTCTTGGGGCCCAGACTACCTGCTTAGGGAGGTTCTTATGGGTCGGATCAGTAAGGCACTTAGCCAGAGCACTAGAGTTGGGCACAAATTTGCGATAATACCTTGCTGTTCCCAGCAAAGCTAGGACCTGAGTCTTCATATGAGGGGGTCGGACATTTGGCTACAGCCTCTATCTTGGTTGGTTCGGGTTTCTGTTGACCACTACCTACTCAATGGCTGAGGTACTGCACTTCAGCCATCCCTATGTGACACTTACTAGGTTTGAGGGTCAACCCTGCTTCCCTGATATGTTCTAACATTGCTCATACATGGGTCAGGTGTTCTGACCAAGTGTCGCTATAAATCGCTATATCGTCCAGGTAGGTGCAAGCCTACTCCTGGAACTCATCCAATAGCCAATCTATCATCCCCTGGAAAGTTGCCAGAGCGTTTTTCATCTTGAAGGACATGACTCGAAACTGGTACAGGCCAAACGGGGTGACAAACGCTGACTTGGGTATGGCTTCTTTGGCTAGTGGAATTTGCCAGTACTGCCCTTGGGCCATTTTGTCTAAAAGTTTGTCTATCCTGGGCATTGCCTAGGCATCAGACACCGTTGCGTCATTTAGCCTCCTATAGTCCACATAGAATCGGGTCGTTCCATCCATCTTTGGTACTAGCACTATCGGGGATGCCCAAGGACTATCAGAATGTTCAATAACCCCTAGCTGAAGCATCTCCTGAATCTTTTTACGCATATTCTCCTTTACAGATTCAGGCATGCAGTAGGGAGTTCAGCGGAGTAGTAACTGGCCGTGAGTGTTTACTCAGTGAGTGGCCAGATGTGTGTACCCAAGCAGATTGGAGAAGGTGACCCCCTTGGCCCTGATCAACTCCTGTGCCTGGGTATGCTCCTGTAGGCTCAGCCGCTCTCCTAGCTGTACCCCTGAGAGGCCCTCTGTCTGGTTTCCTTTTTCTAAGAGGTCTGGTAGAGAGAGGTTCTCAAAATCTTCGGAGGCTGGTTCGCAAATAGCTGCCACATCCTCTGTGCGCTCATGATAGGGGTTTAGAATATTTACATGGAGCATGTATCTTTCCCTAACTCCTGAGCACGGGCCAATCACATAGGTGGTATTGCATTTTTGTTCTACCATCTGGTATGGGCCCTGCCAGGCGGCCTGCAGCTTGTCATTGTGGACGGGTTTCAAAACCAATACTTTTTTTGTCCCACTTGAAAGCCCTGGTCCCTGGCTCCCCTATAGTACCATTGGCACTGACGTTGTTTTAGCATCCTATTAAAACATTTGCATAGACCATTGGACTGTGGGGGGTCGCCCTTGCCCTGACAGGGTGAGGCTACGGCCGGGGGAGCTGAGGTCGGCACTGCAGGCCTATACAATGGGCGAGGTGGTGGTCTATGGTGGTGCGTGCATCATAGTGTTCATCGTCCGGACGAGTGGCATCAGAGAGGGTAAGCGGGTTACGGTCCCTTACCCATACTTGCACCTCTGGGGTCAGTCCACTGAAGAACTGCTCTAGCAGAATCAATTGTAGCAGTTCTTCCATGCTTGTGGCTCGGTTAGCCTGAACCCATTCCATTGCAGCTCTCTGCAGTCAATAAGCTCACTTGGCATGCGAGTCCTTCTCCTGTTTGTTGAGCTCCCAAAATCGGTGTAGGTATGCCTCTGGGGTGATAGCATATTGCGTTATGATGGCCTGCTTCACCCAGTGGTAATCTTTGCTGTCCTTATCTGGTACTGCCCGGTACGCCTCTGCGGCACAGCCAGACAATTTGCTTGCCAACAGAGGTACCCAGTCTGCTCGTCCAATGTCATGTAAGTGGCACAGTCAGGTACCCATCAATATGATGGTGGTTCCCGGTAAAATGCCAGCCTTATCCTTAGTTCCCTTGTGACTTGGCTTTCCTCCATCTCTGGTGGCTTGGTCTCCCTCCATTAGTTAGGTAATCAGAATAGTTTTCCCTTTATTGCTGGCTATCTTGCCCCTTGCTTCCAAAAGTTCCTTTAAAGTTGTTTGTTATAGGGCTGCATAGTTCGTCTCCATTCATTTGTATAGACGAACTGTACACAACCTGCTGCTTGTGTAAGAACTGCTGCTTTGTTGCAAGGCTTGTATCCCGTCACTTTTCACCAATGTAGCGGAGATGCAATATTAAACTCAATATCTCCGCTGGTAGACTGTAAAATATCCAAGAAAAGCACTGTACAGAGTCATAATCCCAATCTCCCCATACTGGACGATACACAGTTGGGAGTAAAGAAAAAAAAAAAACAATTTATTTTCTCACACACAGATATATATATATACTAGCGACTTACCCATCAAAAATGACGGCAATAAAATTGTAATGCTGACAAAGCTGTTTGCCACCTAATGTGAGCAACTTCAGCGCTCACCGCGAGCCTCTCCCCCTGTCTACTCCCCCCCATGTGTCTGCTTCCCCCCTCCTCTCCCTCCCCTGTGTCTCTTATCTCCCCCTCTCCCTCCCATGTGTCTTCGCCCCCCCTCCCTCCCCTGTGTCTCTTCCCCCCTCCCCTGTGTCTGTTCCCCCTGTCTCCCACCCCTGTGTATCTTCCCCACATCTCCCTCCCCTGTGTCTGCCCCCCCCCTGCATCTGTCCCCCTCTCCCTGCCCTGTGTCTGTTCCCCCTCTACTCCCTCTGTGTCTGTTTGCCCTGCTCCCCCTCTCCTGTGTCTCTTCACTCCCTCCCCTTTGTCTCTTTCCCCCTGTGTCTCTTCCCCATCTTCCCTGTGTCTCTTCCTTCTTCTTCCCTGTGTCTCTCCCCCCTCCCCTGTGTCTCTTTCCCCCCTCCCCTGTGTCTCTTTTCCCCATCTCCTGTGTATCTTCCCCTCCTCCCCTGTGTCTCTCCCCCGTGTCTCTTCCCCCGTGTCTCTTTCCCCCTCCCTGTGTGTCTCTTCCCCCCTCCCCTGTGTCTTTTCCCCCCTCCCCTGTGTCTCTTTCACCCCCTCCCCGTCTCTTCCCCCCATCCCCTGTGTCTCTTTCACCCTCTCCCTGTCTCTTTCCCCCCTCCCCTGTGTCTCTTCCTCCCTCCCCTGTGTGTCTTTCCCCTCTCCCCTGTGTCTCTTCCCCTCCCTGTGTCTCTTCCCCCCTCCCCTGTGCCTCTTCCCTCCCTCCCATGAGTCTCTTCCCCCCTGTGTCTGTTTCCCTTCCCCCTTTTCATCCTCCTCCCAACCCTCTTCCTCCCTCCTCCCTTTCTCCCTCTCCAATTTACCCCCCCCCCCCCCCTCTTGCATCACTTACCTGCATTGCGCTGCTCCTGCTGCTGACCAGCACGTCTTCTGTGTCAGGACCCGGCATATGCTAATGATGTAATGCGCATCACATCATTAGCATATGCCGGGTCCCGACACAGAAGACGCCCTGGACAGCAGCAGGAGCAGTGCAATGCAGGTAAGTCAGGGGAGAGGAGGGGGGGTTACTTGGAGAGGTGGAAAGGGAGGGAGGGAGGTGGAGGATGAGGGGAGGGAGGGAGGAGGGGAGGAAGAGGATGAGTGGGGGGAGAGGATGAGTGGAGGGAGAGGATGAGAGAGAGGGAGAGGATGAGGGGAGGGAGAGTGGAGAGAGAGGGGAGGGAGAGGGGGGGAGGGATGAGTGGAGGGAGAGGATGAGTGGAGGGAGGGAGAAGGGGAGGGAGAGGATGAGGGAAGGGAGAGGATGAGGTGGGGGAGGGAGAGGATGGGGAGAGGGAGAGGATGAGGGGAGGGAGGAGGGGGTGATGCAAGTCCTGGGACTCCTGCTGCTGTCCATCGGGTCTTTGGGTCCCGGCATATGCTAATGACGCGCATGTGACATCTCGTCATTAGCATATACCGGGTCCCGACACAGAATACGCGATGGACAGGAGCAGCGCAATGAAGGTAAGTGAGGGTAGAGGAGGGAGGTTACTAGGAAAGGGGGAAAGGGAGGGAGGAGGAGGATGATGAGGGGAGGAAGGGAGGGAGGAGGCGAGGTAGAGGATGAGTGGAGGGAGAGGATGAGGGGGAGGGAGAGGGGAGGAGGAGGATGAGGGGAGGGAGAGAGGATGAGGGGAGGAAGGGAGGAGGGGAGGGAGAGGATGAGTGGAGGGAGAGGATGAGGGAGAGGATGAGGGAAGGGAGAGGATGAGGGGGTGATGCAAGTCCTGGGATTCCTGCTGCTGTCCATCGCGTCTTTGGGACCCGGCATATGGTAATGACGTGAGGCGCATGTGACGTCACGTCATTAGCATATTTCGGCTCCCGACACAGAAGACGCGATGGACAGCAGCAGGAGCAGCGCAATGAAGGTAAGTGAGGGGAGAGGGGGGTTGAGGGGAAGGAGGAGGAGGCACTGGGAGTGCTGCGAGGCTGGGGTCCTCGCGATGAGCGTCTCTGGCAAGAGATGTACCATGTTAAAGAGGCTTTCCTTGGCATAAAGCTTTTGCTGTGATTCAGTATATGTTTTTTTTCTATCCTCTTATTTAATCAGATTACTTTTAAGATCTGTCTCAGCCAAACTTCCCCCTTGATGACCGTATTATGATGGGGCAATTATTATTATTGTTTATTTGTTACGCGCTATACATGGGTAAGTTCAAGGAAAAACAATAGCAATATTAACACGTTGCAAAGGATGGAGGGATTGAGCTTAGAATCCAGTGTCCAGAGCGCCTTGCAAGACTGAAAACTCACAAACTTACAATCTAAAGGCAATCAACTCAACTGGAGACTGAAGGCTAACCTTTTATAATTAAGTTAGTATTCAGCATTGCTAGTATAAATCAATACAGTGCTAGTTGAATCCACGTCCCATCCTTAGGATAACTCTGAAAATTGACCAGCCCAACTCTGAGTAAATATTCAACTACATAATTTACAAGTATTTAATAATGGTTTGTCACATATAAAGATATGCACAAATGACCCGGGGGAGTTCAGGACCTGGCTGGCATCCCATTTACCAGAGATCTCCATTTTGCATTGTAAATTTTTCTAGTGCATTTCATGTGTAGGTTCATACTGTAACCATCAGTTTTTACCTGAGGATCCTTCCATCCAGACACCACTTAGATATACAGAGGAAAATCAGAGATTCAATGGTTCCAGAAGCATTGAGACCAACAGGATATAGAAAATGTTTTACTTATTATTAAAATGACTTGTCCAGTTTTAAAACATGTACGTTTAAAACTCCAAACATGAGTCACATTAGATCTCATCTGATCAGAAGATGGGTGTAAAGGCTAGCAAGGCTTACAATGTGTCCGTGGGGGAGACTTATTAATACATATGGGTACATGGATGTCTATATTTAGATCTGTAACACTGAGATAGGTAACACATAACTGCAGCCCTTTAGTCACTTAGGCCCTCATTCAATTGCAATTTGGCCAATTGAATAGGGCCCTAAATAAGCACATAACATATATTTTTTAAAGAAGTTTTTAGTTAGTGAAAACCTTGCTTTTGGATAGATGCTTACTAACTAAAAACTTCTTTAAAAAATATATGTTATGTGCTTATTTAGGGCCCTATTCAATTGGCCAAATTGCAATTGAATGAGGGCCTTAGTATTCAAACATTTGTCAATAATTTGTCTATTAAAAGGCATCGCAATTTGGGTTGGTTTTGAAGCTTTTAGTCCATTCAAATGCAGTTGGTAGCTGCAGCTCTCCATTTCTGCTGTTCTTCTAGGTGAGGTGACATTTCAATGTGATGACCTTATTATTGGTGCTACCAAGGAGACATGATGGTAACAAATGGCAGTCATTGTGATAATGTCTCTATGCATTTCACCCACTAGAAGACATCTTCAGGGAATAGATGCATGGTGATTGCTACTTCTGTGTCTCCAACGCTAACTTAAGCACAGAACCGAGAGCTGCAGCTAATAACTACCAACTGGATGGACTAAAGGATTACCTAAGGACTGCAGTAACTTTGCACAAAAGATTGTTTCTAATAACATCCAAAAAAACATCAATACTGGTCGAAACAAAACCACTGATTCTACATAAAGGACGTTCTTGGTGCATCCACTGGATGTACTGTTTGTAAGCTCAAAGTCTTTGTAAAGGTGACTTGTACGATGTGCTGCTTTTGGTATTCTGTGCCAATTGCAAAGTTCTGATAGATCTAGGACAGAATTACGTTTGGAAAACATGAGTATTATTTGTAACATAGTAAGATAAAAATTCCCCATTATGTCTCTACCTACTCATGGTGAAGAGCCTTGTGTACCTCAATGCAGCTGTGAGCTATTCCATGTAGGGTCACACAAGATGTGCAGTTCATAGCAGAGAGGTCAGACAAATCACAGACCACTGAAGAAGGCACTGTTAACCCACTCCAGTATATTTGCCAAGAAAACCATATGGATACATAAGGGAGCTTGGAGGAACAGTTACTGACAGGTGTGTCTGGCGTGCTGCAGTCCCATAGTGTCACAGGGAGTTGGGCACAACAGAATGACTAAACAAAAACTAAATTATAATTGAACTTATAAAAAAGACAATTGGTCCAGAATCTGGATCTCATTTGATCCTTGTATTATTTAAATTGTAAATGAATACAGAGGAAGGCCAACAAAATAATCCAATTTAAGCATTGGCAATTATATAATTAAGAAAAACTGGCAATCACATTATTCCCTGGATCAGTATACTACCTATTGTAATTATCAAACATAAACCTGTATACCATTTTATTAATCAAAAATATATGCAAACCCTTTTTAAAGCCATCTTTTGAATATTTTGCCATAATCTCCTTTGTTTGTGAGTTCCACAATCTGACTGTCCTTATTCTGAAAGGGAGATATAACCTTCCTGAGAGGAACACTAAAGGCCAAGGGCCTCATTCTATTACCGGCCGTAAATCGGCCGTAAGGCTGCGATTCCTTGCGGGGGTTCAGTTAACTCGCGATTCTATTATACGGCCCCGCAAGGATCTCATCTTACGGCCGGCCGCATATCTTGGAACCGGCCGTAATCTCAGAAATATAAAAACTCAAAAATAAATTCAAGCCTGCACTGTACAGCTCTGTAAATGCTAGGGATCATATTGGGGGACATGAGGATTAAAAGGAACCCACTCTCAAGCTTGCACATCTGCCCAAACCCGAGTTCAAATTAACTGTTTATTTTCCGGCTGCGGCGTGGGCGGGTCTGAGGTGCTCCAAGCACTCTGGACTTTTTACATGGATATTTTACGTATATTAAAAATAAAATATTTTACGGATTTGAGTACAGGATAATTATGTGCTATTTTTTCTAACACCTAAAATCCCTTTATAGTCTTCTCAAAGTGCAGGATGGCTTTATTTGAGCTATTTTATGTGCTTAATTGGTGCTAGCGGGACCTCTTTCCTGCAAGTAAGCTGCGGCTCGCTTTTAGCCTTGCAGAGAGGTTTCCCGGAGGAATTGAATTGCAAAACTCTTGCGGCCGTTTTAGATCCAAAGCTTTCCTCTGGCCCGAGCGGCCGCAAGAGAGAGCAAGGCACCGGCCGCAAGCCTGCCGGAGCCTCCGGCCGTAAGGGAATAGAATAGCTTAATAGCTTGCGGCCGGTCCTTGCGGCCCCGCAACGGCTGCGGCCGCTAATAGAATGAGGCCCCAAGTAAGTGCCTGAGACATTTATAGCTGTAGAGTAGTCTTCAAGGAGTGGAGGAGAATTTTACAAAAATTGTCTAAATCGTAAGATAACTATAGACATTAACTGGCACGATTTATAGTATTTTATTAGTTAGATCTCTCAAATCTTGTGGTGATATTATCCAGATTTTATTATCATTGTAAAGCTCCTCCATGGGTTCCCTGGTGGTTCAGTGGTTAGGATTTGTTGCTTCCACCGTTGTTGACCTGAGTTCGATTCCAGTCAGAGAACCAAGAGATCATACCACCCTGAAGCCATGCAGTTGGGTCTGGTCAGTACTTGGGTGGGAGATTACCTAAGAATACCAGGAACTGTTGGCTGTGGCCCACTGGAGAAGGCACTGGCAACGCACTCCAGTATCTCTGTCATGAATACCAAGTGGATTAGCATGACCATGGGCATAAAGATGTTCTAATGTGTTATGTATGGTCCATGAGGTCACAGAGAGCTGGAAACCACAGGGAAAAAAAGCTCCTCCACTGAAGTGCCACTGTGTCACCTGATATATGATTGATACAAGGTAGATTTTTAAAAGTGTTCAATAAATAATTTTTAGATGTGCTTCTCTATGCTCTTTTTCTTTTTTAGTTTTATATTGTGTCTTAATTGGAAGCCAGTAAGAGGGATTTCCCCCCTTCTGGATCACTCCATTGTCATGGTGAAAGGGCTTGTGTACCTCAATGGAGGTTGTGAACTATACCATGTCACCCAAGAATGGAAAGTCATAGCCGAGAGGTCAGACAGATGATGGTCACTGGAGAAAGAATTGGGTGCTGGGGTCCACATGGTCAACAAGAGTTGAGCATGACTGAAGGACTGAAAAACAACAAAAGGGATTTCAGCAGGACAGAAAGAAAGAGCAGCCTTCTGGTGCCATTTTGGAAAAGGAGAGCCACCAGTGTGGCCATGTGCAGCTCGTGGCAGAGAACACTGTATTAAAACCAAATGTAAGAGAATGAATCTGTAACCAGGACTAATAAGGATAAAAAATGAATTTGTGTTGATTCCGGAGATTTAACCAACATGAAACAAAACATCATGTGGTGCAGGTCTGGGGCACGGGTCCGGTTACACGCCAAGTTAGTTATGGTCGATAGAGCATTACTGGATAGAACAAGCAATGATTCTGGAGCCAGTGTTACACGGGGAGGATTGCACGGAGCAAGCAATGTTTTATTGGAAACAGAGACATAAAATAGATTTAGTTATAAGTAATATCAAATATCACCAAACCAGGAATAGGGGAAAGGATTGAAATGAGCTGGGACAGGAAATACAATATTATGTAGAGGAGAAATGTGTTCCAAGAAGTAGCATGTCCCATGTGTACCGAGCAGTGACATAGTACATCCCATGTGTACTAAGCAGTGGTATAATATGTCCTAGGTATACTAAGCAGTGATATAATATGTCCTATGTATACCGAGCAGTGACATAGTACATCCCATGTGTACTAAGCAGTGTTATAATATGTCCCATGTGTACCGAGCAGTGACATAGTATATCCCATGTGTACTAAGCAGTGGTATAATATGTCCTAGGTATACTAAGCAGTGATATAATATGTCCCATGTGTACCGAGCAGTGACATAGTATGTCCCATGTGTACTAAGCAGTGATATAATATGTCCCATGTGTACCGAGCAGTGATATAGTATGTCCCATGTGTACTAAGCAGTGGTATAATCTGTCCTAGGTATACTAAGCAGTGATATAGTATATCCCATGTGTACCGAGCAGTGACATAGTACATCCCATGTGTACTAAGCAGTGGTATAATATGTCCCATGTGTACCGAGCAGTGACATAGTATATCCCATGTGTACTAAGCAGTGGTTTAATATGTCCTAGGTGTACTAAGCAGTGATATAATATGTCCTATATGTACCGAGCAGTGACATAGTATGTCCCATGTGTACTAAGCAGTGGTTTAATATGTCCTAGGTGTACTAAGCAGTGATATAATATGTCCTATATGTACCGAGCAGTGACATAGTATGTCCCATGTGTACTAAGCAGTGGTATAATATATCCTAGGTATACTAAGCAGTGATATAATATGTCCCATGTGTACTAAGCAATGGTATAATATATCCTAGGTATACTAAGCAGTGATATAATATGTCCCATGTGTACTAATCAGTGGTATAATATGTCCTAGGTGTACTAAGCGGTGATATAATATGTCCCATATTTACTGAGTAGTGACATTGTATGTCCCATGTGCACTAAGCAGTGATATAGTATGTCCCATGTGTACTAATCAGTGATATAATATGTCCCATGTGTACCGAGCAGTGACATAGTATGTCCCATGTGTACTAAGCAGTGGTTTAATATGTCCCATGTGTACCGAGCAGTGACATAGTATATCCCATGTGTACTAAGCAGTGATATAATATGTCCCATATGTACCGAGCAGTGACATAGTATGTCCCATGTGTACTAAGCAATGGTATAATATATCCTAGGTATACTAAGCAGTGATATAATATGTCCCATGTGTACCGAGCAGTGACATAGTATATCCCATGTGTACTAAGCAGTGATATAATATGTCCCATATTTACTGAGTAGTGACATTGTATGTCCCATGTGCACTAAGCAGGTATATAGTATGTCCCATGTGTACTAATCAGTGATATAATATGTCCTAGGTGTACTAAGCAGTAATATAATATGTCCCATGTGTACTAAGCAGTAATATAATATGTCCTAGGTGTACTAAGCAGTAATATAATATGTCCCAGGTGTATCGAGCAGTGAAATACTATTTCCCATGTTTACTAAGCAGTGACATATTTTTTCCCATGTATACTAAACAGCAACATAATATGTCCCAGGTGTACTAAGCAGTGATATAATATGTCCCATGTATACAAAGTAATGATGTAGTATATTCCATGTGTACTAAGAAGTGCAACTGCTCCTGTGTGTACCTCTTATTTATAGTAATACTAGCGAATTGTCTGTCAAAAAATGACGGCAATAGAATTGGTGTTTGACACAGACATTATTTTTTGTGGTGGTCTGAGATCTTAGCACTGATTGAGAGGCTCACAATGAGCCCCTTCGGCGCTCATCGCGTCGCTCGCAATGAGCGCCTTTGGCGCTCATTGCAAGCCTCTTGGTTGTAGTATTTTTTTTTAGGCACTTTTGCTGTCATTGTAAGGTTGGCACTCATCTGCTTTTTGCGCTTATTGCAAGGCTGTCCCCTGGTGTAGTTTGTGTGCTATGAGCAGCGTTGGCGCTCGTTGTGAGGCACGTAGTGAATGTCTTTTGCGTTTATTGCGAAAGTGTTTTTTTTTGTGTATATGTATTTTGTGATGCTAATTAAATAAGTAATACATTATTAAATTTATATACATTTGCAGTCGGAAAGGAGAAGAATGAGCACCTACGGCGCTCATCTCCCCCAGCGCACGGAGCGTTAGCAACAACCCGCATGCTGACAACTATATATGTGATGTGCAGTTCCAAACAGTATGCAGTGTGCAATGTAACTACAGATAATATCAGCCATGTGTACTAAGCAGCCTTGTGACTGACACTGCAAGGTCACAAATGAAAAGTAAACATACAAATGATAATAATTACAATTGTTTGTCATAAAAATGATTAGTTGAAATGTTAGATAATTTATTTTGAAAGTTAGGGATTTAAAGCATGAATTATCTATAAAAAAAAGTCTGCAGCTCATGAAGACACAGACTCTGTAGTACTGACTGTGCTGTGTCTCATACTAACCATTCTGGCAACATCGCTCAGCAACATTCTGTAACATGTTACTGAGACATGGACCCTGATAGACTAGGACACTACACTGCACACCCAGCCTTACAGAGTCTGTGTCTGCATACGGTTCAGTGGGTAGACCCATAAAGTGACTATTTGTTTAATTTTAGGCAGAAAAAAACAGAGCTTATAAGCATTTCTTAATAAAATAAAGTACATAAAAGTAAATAGATACACAGGGATATTTTATACCCAGTAACACCCAGGAACCTTCCATGTCTCTGTTCAGCAGAGGGCAGTATAGAGCTTTCCTCCTGGTACTTGTGCCGCACATTTTATAACTACATGTGATTTCCAGGCATTTAGAGACTGTCTATAATTAACACTGCAACGGAATGCTCCTTCTCCTGATCAACTTCCTGAGGTCAGAAGGTACTATGAGCACATTGTGAATGTGGCAGCTAAAACTGCCAGTGTCATTAAAATAACTGGTGAAAAGCTGATTAGTTTACAAACATGCCCTCTTGAGAAAGTAACAGAATCAAATCTTAAGCCCAAACAACAGCAGATTGAGGTTTTGATAATTAAAGGCATATCTAAGTTTCCTGGATTATAAAAGCATCTGATAGAGGAGAATCAGTAGTGTATGAAAACATTTTTTTGCATGAAAAAATACCAAAATAAACATTAACAAACTCACCCTGATGTTTGCTAAATCCCTTGAGTTTGCAAGCAGCAGCTTTTGTGAATTAACACCCCTGGATAGCTCTTCCAACATTAGCATAAATGTCATATTCGTTTTGGCCAATCACAGGCTAACAGAGAATTTAACTATACTGAGAGGACTTGAGGAACCAATGGGATGGTGGCAATGTCAAGGAGGAGAAAGAGGAGACAGATTATTGCTTGGAACTTTAGTTCTTGTAAGCACAGGCTGCACATTAGCACTTACAGGCACAGGCTGCAGATTGGCTCTTTCAGACGCAGGCATCACATTGGAACCTACAGGCACAGGCTGTACAGTCGCTGTTACAGACACAGGCTGCAGATTGATTCTTACAGACACAGGATGCATATTGGCTCTTATAGGCACAGACTGCAGATTGGCTCTTAAAGACGCAGGCTGCAGATTTACACTTACAGGCACAAGTTTCATATGGGCTCTTACATGCACAGGTTGCAGGTTGGCACTTACAGGCACAGGTTGCATAGGGGCTGTTATAGGCACACATTGAATATTGGCTCTTACAGGCACAAGCTGCACATTGGCACTAACAGGCACAGGCTGCACATTGGCACATTGCCTTGCAGGGTCCATGGCAAGCCATGGCTGGTTTAGAAAGGCCTTAGTGCCTTGCACCGTACGTAGCTCCACCTCTGGATCAGGGTCTGACTCCTCCTGCTTCTTTCTACAAAGGGGACTACACATCCCATGATTCCTTCCTTCACAAACTGCCGTCACTGACTGTTACAATGTATTAGCTCCCTGTGATTGGACATTATGCTAATTTTAACAGGAATTTTAGGGGTATAGTTAACTCACAAAAAGAAAATGCTTGCAAACTCAAGAGATTTAGCAAACATCATTGTGAGTTTGTTAATGTTTACATTGGTTTTTTTCATGCAAAATATATGTTTGTATACACTACTCATTCTCCTCTATCAGATGCATTCATAATCCAGGATATTTAGGTATTCCTCTAAATCAGATGCCAGTCTATAACTATACACAGAATTCTCAGTTTCACCTTTAATACTATGGAATATTCCTAAATGACTGAAGCCAAAACAGGAAGAATTCAGACCCAAAGATGGCAACAAAATATCAAAGGAACTGTCGCAATGTAACAGAGCCAGAGATAAATAACGAGGCCCAGCAGTGGTGTGCTTATTCAGGGCAGGGTCTCTCTGCACTCGGTGGGTGTTTGTTTTTCTTGCTAATTCAGAGATTTTTGTTTTTTCCTTTGGGAGAATTAATGTCCAAATCCTTTTTTCTTTGTACTTTTACCAGCAGTTCTGAGCAGAATACTTTAGGGAAATTAATGCTAATTAATAGAACCCATTTAAAACTGTATTTATCACGTGAATTTTAAATTAACAATAAAAATGTTGGTTTATATGGGATCATTTCTCTGCCGAAATTGTGCACAGCTTGGAAGCGCTGCTCAGATAATATACCATTTCCAAGCTCTCTTTCCCACTCCCCCACCCTGTGTCTCTTCCCTCTCCATTTCCTGTGTCTCTTCCCTTTATCTCCTCTCCCTCCCTCCCTCCCATGTGTCTCTTCCCCCTTTCTCCCACTCCTGTATCTCTCCCCCCTCTCCCTCACCTGTGTCCCTTTCTCCTTCTCCCTCCCCTGTTTCTCTCCCCCCTCCCACTCCTGTGACTTCCCCCATCCCTCCCCTGTGTCTTTCCCCCCTCTCCCTCCTCTGTGTCCCCCCTCTCCCTCCCCTGTGTCTCTTTCCCCCTCTCCCTTCCCTGTGTCTCTTTCCCCCTCTCCCTCCCCTGTGTCTCTTTCCCCCTCTCCCTCCCCTGTGTCTCTTCCCCATTCTCCCCCCTTGTCTCTTCCCTCTCTTTTTCTCTCCCCTGTGTTTCTTCCCATCTCTTCCCTGTGTCTCCCCTTCTCCCTCTCCTCTGTCTCCTCTCCTCCCTCCCATGTTTCTTCTTTCCATTTTCTCTCCCCTGCTTCCCTTTCCTCCCTCTACTTTTTTTCACCTCTCTCCCTCATGTCTCCCTTGGCCCTATCCCTCTCCTGTGTCTCTTTCCCCTTCTCCCTCCTCTGTGTCTCTTTGCCACCCTCTCTCCCCTGTGTCTCTTTCCCCATCTCCCTCCCCTGTGTCTCTATCCCTCATCTCCCTCCCCTGTGTCTCTTCCCCCTATCCCGTCCCTGTGTCACTTCCACCCTTCTCCCTCCCCTGTGTCTCTTTCCCACCTCTGCCTCCCCTGTGTCTCTTTCCCCCTCTCCCTAACTTGTATCTCTCTCCTCCTCTCTCCCTCTGTTGTGTCTCTTTGTCCCACCTCTCCCTCCCCTGAGTCTCTTTCCTCTCTCTCTTCCCTGTGACTCTTCTCCCCTTCTCCCCCCTGTGTCTTTTCCACCCTTCTCCCTCCCCTGTGTTTCTTCCCAGTTCTCCCACACATGACTCTTCCTCCACCTTCTTCCTCTTCCCTATGTCTCCTTCCCCTCTCACTTCACTGAGTCTCTCCCCTTTCCCCTCCCCTGTGTCTCTCTCCCCACTCCCTCCCGTGTGTCTCTTCCCCCTCTACCTCCCCTGTGTCTCTTCCCCCCTAATCCCTCCCCTGTGTCTCTTCCTCCCTCTCCCTCCTCTGTGTCCATTCCCCCTCCCTGTTACTCTTTCCACCCCTCACCCTCCCCTGTGTCCCTTCCTCCTCTCACTTCCACGTGTCTCTTTCCCCCTCTTACTCCCCTGTGTTTCTTCCCAGTTCTCCCACACGACTCTTCCTCCACTTTCTTTCTCCCCTGTGTCTCATCCCCCTCTCACTTCACTCTTCCCCCTTTCCCCTGCCCTGTGTCTCTCTCCCCACTGCCTCCCATGTGTCTCTTCACCCCCTCTCCATCCCCTGTGTCTCTTCCCCCCTCTCCCTCCCATGTGTCCCTTCCCCCTCCCCGTATCTCATCCACCCCTCACCCACCCCTGTGTCTATTTCCCCCTTCTCCCTGGCCTGTGTCTCTTCCCACCTTCTCCCTCCCCTGTGTTTCTTCCCCCCTTCTCCCTCCCATGTCTCTTCCTCCCCTGTGTCTCTTCCCCCCTCTCCCTTCCCTCGGTCTCTCCCCCCTTCTCCCTCCCCTGTGTCTCTCCCCACACTCCTTCCCCTGTGTCTCTTCCCACCCTCTCCCTCCTCTTTGTCTCTTTCCCCCTCTCCCTAACTTGTATCTCTCTCCTCCTCTCTCCCTCTGTTGTGTCTCTTTGTCCCACCTCTCCCTCCCCTGAGTCTCTTTCCTCTCTCCCTTCCCTGTGACTCTTCTCCCCTTCTCCCCCCCTGTGTCTTTTCCACCCTTCTCCCTCCCCTGTGTTTCTTCCCAGTTCTCCCACACATGACTCTTCCTCCACCTTCTTCCTCTTCCCTATGTCTCATTCCCCTCTCACTTCACTGAGTCTCTCCCCCTTTCCCCTCCCCTGTGTCTCTCTCCCCACTCCCTCCCGTGTGTCTCTTCCCCCTCTACCTCCCCTGTGTCTCTTCCCCCCTAATTCCTCGCCTGTGTCTCTTCCTCCCTCTCCCTCCTCTGTGTCCCTTCCCCCTCCCTGTTACTCTTTCCACCCCTCACCCTCCCCTGTGTCCCTTCCTCCTCTCACTTCCACGTGTCTCTTTCCCCCTCTTACTCCCCTGTGTTTCTTCCCAGTTCTCCCACACATGACTCTTCCTCCACTTTCTTCCTCCCCTGTGTCTCATCCCCCTCTCACTTCACTCTTCCCCCTTTCCCCTGCCCTGTGTCTCTCTCCCCACTCCCTCCCATGTGTCTCTTCACCCCCTCTCCCTCCCCTGTGTCTCTTCCCCCCTCTCTCTCCCATGTGACCCTTCCCCCTCCCCGTATCTCATCCACCCCTCACCCACCCCTGTGTCTATTTCCCCCTTCTCCCTGGCCTGTGTCTCTTCCCACCTTCTCCCTCCCCTGTGTTTCTTCCCCCCTTCTCCCTCCCATGTCTCTTCCTCCCCTGTGTCTCTTCCCCCCTCTCCCTTCCCTGGGTCTCTCTCCCCTTCTCCCTCCCCTGTGTCTCACCCCACACTCCTTCCCCTGTGTCTTTTCCCACCCTCTCCCTCCTCTTTGTCTCTTTACCCCTCTCCCTCACCTGTGTCCCTTCCCACTGCCCCTGTGTCTCTTTCCCACTTTCCCTCCCCAGTGTCTCTTTCCCCCTTCTCCACCCATTTTCTCCCTCCCCTGTGTCTCTCCCCCTCCCTTCCACGTGTCTCATCCCCATCTCCCTTCCCTATTTTAATTTCCCCCCTCTCCCTCACCTTTTTTTCTTTCACACCTCTCCCTCCCCTGTGTCTCTTCCCCCTCTCTGCCCTGTGTCTATCCCCCCCTACACCCTCCCCTGTGTCTCTTCCCCCTCTCCCTTCCCTGTGTTTCTTCCCCTCTCTACCTTCCCTGTGTCTCTTCCTCCCCTCTCTCTTCCCTGTGTCTCTTCCGCCATTCTCCCTACCCTGTGGCTCTTTCCCCCTCTCCCTTCTCTCTGTCTTTTTCACCCCTCTCCATCTTCTGTGTACCTTCTCTCCTCTCTCTCCCCTGTATATCTCCCCCTCTCCCTTCTCTGCTCTCTTGCCCCCTCTCCCTTCCCTGTGTCTCTCCTCCCTTCTTCCTCTCCTGTGTCTCTTCCTGCCTTCTCCATCCCCTGTGTCTCTTCCCCCTCCTTCTCCCTCCCCTGTGTCTCTTCCCCCTCTTCCTTCCCTGTGTCTCTTCCCTCCTCTCCCTTCCATGTGTCTTTTCCGCCTCCTTCTCCCTTCCATGCGTCTCTTACCACTCTCCCTTCCCTGTGTCTCTTCCCTCCCTTCTCCCTCCCCTGTGTCTCTTCCCCCTCCTTCTCCCTCCCCTGTGTCTCTTTCCCCCTTCTCCCTCCTCTGTGACCCTCCCCCTCTCACCCCTCTCTCTTTTACCCCCTTTCTCTCCCGTGTGTCTCTGTCCCCCATCTCCCTCCCCTGTGTCTCTTCCCCCTTCTCCCCCCTTGTCTCTTCCCCATCTTCTCCCTGCCCTGTGTCTCTACCCCCCCTCCTTCCCTGTGTCTCCACCCTTCTCCCTCTCCTTGGTCTCCCCTTCTCCCTTCCCTGTTTCTCCTTCCCCCTCTCTCTCCTTCCCCCTCTCTCTCTCTAGTTTCCCTTTCCTCCCTCCCCTCTTTTTCTTTCACCCCTCTCCTTACCCTGTGTCTCTTTCCCCCTCTACCTTCACTGTGTCTCTTCCATCTTCCTCCCCCCTCTCCCTCCTCTGTGTCTCTCCCCCTCTCCCTCCACTGTGTCTCTTTCCCCCTCTCCCTCCCCTGTGTCTCTTACCCCTTCTCCCTCCCCTGTGAC